>QPKB01000008.1:4346046-4405795 GCA_003546025.1 Camphora micrantha
CTTTTAGGTGTCTTTTTTGGTTTTTAGTATTTTTAAAAAACAAAAACTCAAGTTAAAAGGCTGTAATGTGTAATTAGGGTGAAACGTTTTAGTTTAAAGACAAAACCAAAACAGGTCCAAAACGAACTTAACAAGTATAGACCCAATCCTAATGACTTCATTGGATCTATATGACATTTCTTGTAGTTGGATTAGGGTAAGTCCTGTTCGAATTTAAACATTTCCTATTGTCATTGCTTAATTTCAAACACATCCTTTGTATTTCAATTTTACCCCTATCAATTTCTTGCTTTCCGTGCCGTAAAAGTTATCTCTTTGAGTCTCGAGTTCTTTCTAAAAAAAAGCAGAAATAAAATTGTATTCATCCGTCCTTGAACCAAGTAGATTTGTCCTTTAAAAGGTTTGGCCCTCATCTTGGTACTTGTTTTCCCTCATTCTCTCATATTATACTATGTATACTTATTTCCTTCTATAAGTGGTAAAAATGAATTCTTCTAAACATCCAAAGTGAGAGTTGCATTTCCAAAATATTATGGGTTTTGTAGCATCTTTCAAGTGCTTTGGCTCGAGACTCAAATAGATATGTTTTGTATTATCGTACGTTGGGAAGAAAGCAAGTGCTCTTCAAACACTGATGCTACTGGGCGGGAAGCAATTACCTGCAAATTTCTTCTAGAGGGCATTTCATTTAAAGAAAAGAAAATAGTGTACCCTCTATTATTGTTTTGTTTTCGTATATTGGCTCGCTTATCAAAATGGTTAGCCTAATTTATTTTTGGTTAAAAACTTCTAAAATCATTCTTTATAATATGGTTAAAATATCAAAGCTAAAAATAGAGATTTTAAAAAGTTTACGGCATATGTCATTTCTTTGATTAAAATTTAGAGATTATTGACAGCAATCTGATAGATTCATGTGAACCTTGACCTAACAAAAAAAATAAATAAAATAAAATCCGAGTGGAATTACCGCCATTACGGAACCTTCCTGGTTGCAGCTTTAACTTTAAGGCCCAGTATGCATGAAATTGACTAACACCCTTTACATAAATGCTATTCCCGATTTTCGTCCAACACTTGAAGAAATTAAGATCCAGATTCGATATCATACACGACAGAAAATGTGTCTTCAGATTGAGTTATATGTACAAATAATATACCACAAAACTCTTTTATCCACCCACTGTATATAATTAATTTGATTGAAAATGTTAATTTACAATTCATTTCTTATGCTAATTAAAGTTCGGGAGAAACTAGAGTCATTACTTAACAAATTGAGTTGTATTGGAGATTAGAGCAATTAGTCGATTTTCTCATCTGACAACCTCAGCCATGTTTTTTCTATTCTTTTTCTTTTTTTTTTCCATGTTGTATCGTTATTATTTCTCCGAAACTAGGTCAAATGAACTGCGAACCCCTGTACTCGAGAGCACTAACACAGAAAAAAATTTAGCGAGGGTTGATTCCCCCGCAGACACTGGGAGAGAGTACCTAGATGGTCAGACGAATTCCCTTATCATCTGGGTGAGAGCTAGATCTCCGAACCAACAGACAATCCATTGTTCTCAACCTGAGTGAGTTAAATAATAAAAATAGACAACCAAATTCAACTCACTTGGGGAATGTTTGTGCCACATTTCTATATAAAAAAAAAGGTGGAATGATTCCGCGGAAAGTCCATTTTCATGCGTTTTGTGCGGGACAATTCCACGGAAACACAGTTCTGCAACATGTTAGCATTTTCCTACCTAATTGTTGGTAAATGGTTTCCTACGGGGAAGTATGAGAGTTCCTTGTGCATTTCTAAAGAATCGTGCTCCTCCACCGTACATATGGCCGCTCATATTGGGCCTCACTCTTTTCAGCTTGCTACCCTAAAACTCACCCACAGTTCTGTCAACGACAACAGCATGTCGATGAACCCCTTCTGTCGTCGACCGTGCACAACCCCTTCCCGTTTTCTTCGTGTGTTTGAGTTCATTTCATATCTCTTTTTCTCAGCCAAGTCCAACTCCCCTCCCACCCACAAAACCCTCCCCATGGGACAGCACGTCCCAACTGGACCCACCCGACCAAGCCTCCCCGTCCACTCTCACATCCCATCCACCATCAATCCTGCTTACAACCTCCGCTCGCGACACCCAACCAAGAAAGTTCATACCACACTACCTTGACCAGTCTGTCGCTGATGTTGCCCGAGCCTGCCACCGCGCCACCCCCGTCATTTGTAGCGCGCTTCCCAGCCCCCTCAGGCACGCCCCAACCCAATTCATTTTGTTTTGTTTCTTTAAAATAATGATTATTATTGAACGCCCCCAGTCCTTTTAGAGTAGCAATAGTCGAAATCCCCATATTTAATATTTTTATTTTTTTCAAATAAATTATTATTTGATGTTGAGATCAATTATGATATTGTTTTCTTGATTACTTGCGTATGTCTATGATGATTTATTTTTGTGATGGATATTAATGTTTGTGATGGCTTATCCTGCACCAGCTGGAAATTTGATTCTTAATAATATATAATCCACAGCACACACCAAACAACATTAACACCTATGCATGTGATGCAAAAAAAAAAATCGCACCAAACATGATTTATAAGTCTTGCTGAAATCCTTTTCTAAGATTTCGATTTCTATGTGGAATTTGATAATGGTGATTTTGTTAATTTCCTCTTTCCGTGGAAAAGGCTGTGTACTTCAAACATGCCTTAGTAATTGGGTTAGAAGGAAAAGAGTAAGCATTCAAACCCAAATCAAGCGCGTTGGTGTATGATGATGAGTGGTTCGATCGAATTTGATCTTTATACTATATCCTACTGTTGAATTAATTGCCTTTATCAAAATAGGGTTTTCTCTCATCTCCATTCTGACTCATTGCAAAGATGCAAGATGCGTGACAGTCTAATGGGTGTTCTGCAAATATACTCGTTACTCGAGAGAGAGAACTAGAACAGGGCCGTTTCAAAGACAATTTGAGGCCTAAAGCGATAATCCTAAATGAGGGGGCTCAAATTATCTATTCTTTTCTCGTCTCTATTTTTTTGTTTTTTTGTAAGTTTTTAGTACCCGGATTTGTATTGTTGAATAGACATATTTATCATTTATAAACTAGATCGTACTAATAATATGTTTACAAATAGAATGAATACTAACTATAAATAAAACATACAATATAAGCTTGTAATTAAAAAGTCTTAAAACATGAGTAATAAAACAATAAGAATTCTGATTTAGTGATTTATCATTATTGGCTATAAAGATTGTAGATGTAGATGAGTTCGGAATTTGATGTAGGTTTTTCATTTATGAAAAAAAAAAAAAAAGTTTATATTGAGTGCGTGAGTTATGGTTTAACATATATTATCAAAAATATAAAAAGATACCAAAATATACCCACATATATTATCAAACATATCGAGACATATATTACTTAAATTAAAAAAAGAGAAAAAACAAAGATTCAATAATCCTTTAAAAAAGATTGGATTTAGAAATTAAAAGAATTAGTTATAAAGAAGGCAATCTATAAGGGAGACAGAGGTTAAGAGAGTTAAGAGATACATGTGCTGGAAAAGTGTTAGTGGAGAACGCTCATTTGAGAAAATCATTGGTGAGGTTGTACGGGGAGGTCGAGATTCGAGATTGTGGGATTTTAGAAAAAATTTACGTTAGAGAAAAAAGTTAAGGAGGACGTACTTGTTTTAATGCATTTTTGAAATGTGAAAAGACGAGTTAAGTGGGATTATGTATAACTAATTTCTATTATGGGGCCTTATTTTTTTGGGGAGAACAAAAAACTATGGCAGCTGCTTTAATGCTTTTTAAGAATGTGAAAAAGATGGTTTTAATAGGACGTGATACTAACGGGCCTTTTTTTTTTTTTTTGGCTTAAAGGCCAAGGGCTTTTCTTGCCCTTTGGTCGAGCCACCCTTGAGTCTAGAAAAACCACTAAAACGACTTATATAAATATATAAATAACTTTAGAGAGGTTTCTTCCATTAAAAAAAATTCTTATTAAAAGTCGGCTTTCTTTAATTCTCTCATTGATTAGCCAAATAAGAGTCTTAATGGATTAGAGGCTTTTTTTTTATTTTTTTAAGTGAATCCAAGCCAGATTTTTTTTGAAAAGGGATAAATAAAAAAAATCACCCTACCTAAAGTGGATATTATTAAAAAATACTCACCCTACCAAAAGTGGGCACAGTATTACACAGTGTGGTCATGTGAACCACCTACTCCTGTCTTTACTTAACTCGACGTTTTTTGTTCATAGCAGTACAGTAGGGCCAGTAAGATGGGGTAGCCCCATAGATTCTGCGTTATATTTTGTCATTAATTTCCCGGAAAAAAAAAAAACTGTTACACCTTGCTCTAACAGATTCCAATGCTCTACCCTTCGTGCCTTACTACCAACCAGATCTCTACTACATATTTCATTTCAACCAGCAGCTAAGTTCAGCTAACCAAAGGGTGCTAGATGAAAGGGCCAGCCAAAAGGATGCAGAAAAAAAAAATAAATAAATAAATAAAAAAGAAAAAATTGGAGGCTAAAGAAATGATCTTCTTCAGGCCAGTACCAGGAGTTGGCATCTGAAGCTGATTGGATCACTGATTAATCTAAAGTCATAGACTAACACATGATCCATGTATCTTCTTTTTAAAAAGGCAAACAAGAGTAGGTAAAGAAGGTAAAGATGAAACTCGAGGGCCACAGATAGTATTAGGATGAAACCAATCGCTCACTCTTATTGCACCATGTCCATATATGAAAGTTTTTAGCCGAATGTTGCCTATAAATAGGTCCCAAAAGTGTAGCAACACAAGCCACAAAAAGAAAGTGAGAAGCACACACAGAGAAAAGTGAGAAAGATATGGAAGCCATATGGACTGCTGTTGCCATTGGCATCGCTGCTGCAGTGCTTATGGCCTTTCGGGGACGACAGAGGCAGAGGCTCAGTCGCAAGCCCACCCAATGGCCTCCTGGCCCAACCAGACTGCCTCTAATAGGCAACATGCACCAAATCCTCAAAGGGGGTGATCCGTTCCACGTCGCCATCAACAAACTAGCCCAAGTCTATGGCCCTCTCATGACCGTCTGGTTCGGCACCAGGCAACCTACCATTATAGTCAGCGACCATAACTTGGTCTGGGAGGTCCTAGTCTCCAAGTCCGCTGACTACGCCGCCCGCGAGATCCCCATTACCTTAAAGCCTAGCCTCGCCGACTTCCGCACCATCGTAAGCTCCAACGCCGGTCCTCCTCTGGCACAGCCTCCGCCGTGGCCTCCAAAATGGCGCTATAGGCCCACACTCCTCTCCTCCAGGCGCCCTTCCAGGAATCGAACATGGCACAGATGGATCAACAACATGATAAAGGAAGCCAATTTAAATGGAGGGGTCGTCAAGCCCTTCCCCCACATCCGGCGAGCATCATTAAGCTCCTCGCCCGCATCTGCTTCGGCTGCGATTTTCCAGTGACGAGGAATTTGATGCCACCATGGACTTTATGGTCGAAGAAGCCTTGAGGTATAGCGACGACAGTCGCATCCTCGACACCTTCCCACCCGCCCGCTTTCCTCCTAGCGTCAAACGAGCAGTCATGCAGATGGAGAAGGTGAAGCTCCGTCTTATGGAGTGTATAGGACGCCCCCTCCGATTCCCCTCTACCTCCCACCTGTTACGCTCACTTCCTCCTCTCACAGAGCTTCCCGAGAGAAGTAAGCCATCTTCAGCATCTTCGAGCTGTTTCTCCTAGGCGTGGACAGCACAGGGTCGACGACCATGTGGGGGCTTGGGCTGCTGATGCAGAACCAGGAGGCGCAACAGAAGCTCTACCAAGAGATAAGAGAGCACGCCGGCTGCAATGAGAAGGGGGTAGTGAAGGTAGAAGAGATTGGAAAACTGGAATATCTGCAGGCTGTATTGCGAAGGAGACGATGCGGATGAAACCCATTGCACCACTTGCTGTACCGCACCAGGCTGCAAGAGATACTACGTTGGACGGGGCTGCATGTGGCTGAGGGGACGACCGTTTTTGGCGAACCTCTACGCTCTGCATTACGACCCCAAGGTGTGGGATGAGCCGGAGCGGTTCAAGCCGGAACGGTTCTTGGAGTCGTCCAAGGAGTTCTTAGGGAAGAGAGGGCAGTACACGTTCCTGCCCTTTTGGGGCTGGAATGAGAGCCTGTGCGGGTATGGAGGTAGGGAAGCTTCAGCTCCCGTTCGCAATCTGCAACCTGGTCAACGCTTTTCCACTGGTCAAATGTTGTGGAGAAGGAGGCGCCGAAGCTCATCGAGGGTTTCTCCTTCATTCTCTCCATGAAAACCCCACTCGAAGCTAGAATCGTACCACGTGGCATATGATCATGGTCCCTTTATAGTGCTTGCTGCTGCTGGGCCTAGTCGCATCTACTTAATTTTCACACCCTACACTCAGCTCTGCAGTCCGAACATATCCTAGTTGTCTACAGGTGGGGTACTCTTTTGATACTGTCCTCTCTAATTAAAAGAGTAGAAAATAAATGTTGTAGTCTACTTGAGAACTTTCCAGCGCATACGCGTAAGCATGTCAGGACTGGGTTGTCCTATATATACATGTACTTTGAATAAACTACAGAGAAATTGTCCAACGCCATGCGCAATGATACAAGTCCATGCAGAGCTTCTGGAGTCAAACAGTGGAAGCATGTGGCCTTACAATAAGAAAATTTCTCTAAAAGCCAACTTTAGTAGATCTTTCATTTGGGGCAAAAAAAAAAAAGAGTCCCTGCTATTTGGCCTGACTTTGGGACCGGTCCACGGATCGGTCCCAAAAAGTCAGGCCAAGTAGCATTTTTCAAAAAAAAAAAAAAAAAAACGGTAGATCAGTAAAGCCTATTTCGCTATCAGGATGTATAGTCATCCGCTAACAGTTCTGTTCAAAAAAAGAAAGCAAGTTTTGGACCTCCAAATGCAAACGACTATGGGCTTTAACCCAACAAGCCAATTAATCCACACGGTCCAAGTTTGGCACAATGTGTTTTCGTATATAAAAGTGGAAAGCAAAACACACTCCTTATACCACATTTACTATGTATTTAATAGCTAACATTCCAGAATTATCTCTTGCATCGGAGGTCGCTAAGAAACATGTCACACTTAGTTTGATATATACGATCGTATTAACCATTTGAAGAAGTGGATGATTAGGCATTTTCATAAGATGACAGAATTGGACTATTAAATTTGGGCCAACAGTCAAGGAGATAGTATAACGCAAGAACAAATATAGATTTAAAGAAATGATCACATGCTGCTTCGTACTTCTCATGCGATTCTTCAACTCTTGAGCGCCTTTTTCTTTATAACTAAAACCCCTTAATTCATATGCACTTTGGTGCATCATTGATGACCCAATTGTATAGTTATGAAATATATTTTTGTCTCGGACGAAATTCGTTTCGGTCTTCATACCAAAATCAAACAGCCCTATATAACTTCTCAGTTAAGATTTCGTTCAAATTTCAAAAAACTTCTGTCAATTTCAATGGATTACAGTCATTTTCGTTGGATTGTAATTTTTTGATAAATTTTTTTTTATTTAAATGTAAATTGCTTATTAAAAAAATGAGGGAAGAAACATGGGCCTAAGGCCCCCCAAGCTAGAAGGCTACAACCAAAGAAACAGCAAACACAAAAAAATAAAATAAAAAACCGAAAAAAGAGGCTACACAAAGTAGTAGCAGAACAGAGGAAGAAGCAAAAAAACTAATACAACCAGAGACTTCGCGGAAGGTTATACCAGCCCTAAAGCACACAGGATGGGATGAGGGTAGATTAAAAATTGAACAGACGATAGAGAAATTATCATGCCTTTGATCCTGTCCTCAAAGATGACATTCGCTCGCTGAAGAGTGGGCTTCCGGTCCCTGTGTTGGCATCGTTCTGCAGAAGCTAAAGGATAGAGATGCCATGGAAGAAGATGACAGCTGCCCATTTTCTTCCAGAGGCATCTCCAACCTCAAACATAACCTTCCAGATTGTAGCGGCAGAGGAGGGCGCTCGGGGAGGAAAGCTACAAAGGTTTAAAAGCCAGGACCATAAAGCATTGGACAGGCTGCAGGAGAAGAAATGATGGAATAAAGAAGAAGAAGAATTATTATTTTTATTCCACTTAGAATAACTCCCTAATCAAATTTCTACTTGTGTATATATAATTTTAAATTTATGTTTTTTTCTGAAATATAAGTCCGAAAAATTTCACCGAATTTCCGAATCAGACAAGATTCGCAACTATGCCCAATTGTCACTTCCATCAAAGTTGGCTCTCCAGTTGGCTTACTCACATCTAAAATACTTGATTGACTTTATTATCATTACTCACATAGTACAAATCTAGGAAAAATCTTCTCGGAACTAGATTTGATATGGATCTTGATAATTCTTAAGGCGAAAATCTAAGGAGGCTTTGATTTAAAAATGGACCCCAATAAAGATTGTGAGGGTAACATGGTGGGAGCATGAAGAGGGACAACATATCATCAATATTATTTTTATTCTTGTGGTGGACTGATCAACATTAGTGTGAGATCATGTATAGTGGAATTCCGTCTGTTGGAATCTCTTTTAGCGTGTGTGCCAAGAAAGGGTAAGCTTGGGGAATTTCTGTGAATCCTACATTTGATATGGCTGCTCAGATCCTTGGGCTTATAAGTAAAGATCCTTCTTAACTCAATGTGATGCATTTTAAAGTGGTACAGGCCCCTAGGTCCTCTCTGCAGTACCCCACACAATTGAATTTTTTTTTCTTTTTGCTAAATGATAAATTTGGATTGCAGAAGGAGAGAAAAGGAAAGGCTGAAAGCCCCCAATATAATAGAGAAAGCAAGAACAAAAAAGCCCCCAAAACAGAAGAGAAATAACAACAACAGAGAAACAAAACTACTGTAAGGAGGCAAAAATAGGCAGACCAATAAATAAATTAACTAACTAGTCGAAAATGGGACTAAAACTCAGTGAGCTGGAAGGAGGTGAGAAAGAGCTGGCTGGGAGATAGCCATACCTTTCAGGCGGTCCGTGAGAAGAAGCTTAGTTCTATGCACGGAAGGCGTCCTTCCTTGGTGCTTGGAGTCATTGCAGAGAAAAGAAAGAACAGAGATGCCATGGAAGAAGATGGCAGTTGTGCATTTTCTTCCATTTGCATCTCCACCATTGGCAAAGGCTTGCTAAATGAAAGGAGTGAGAGGAGGGGGAGAGACAGAACCCAAGATGCTAAGAAGCCAGGACCAGAATTGATATGCCAAGTTGCAAGAGAAGAAAAGATGGGATTCGTTCTTCCTCTGAGCTGAAGCAAGAGAAGCATTTGGATGCCAATGACTGACCTCTGTTTTTTGCCCAATTGTCAGTTAGGGTTTCTCCTACGGAGGCTCGTTAGCTGAAGTAGGCAGACTTGGACAAACAAAATTGGACTAAATCAGACCTGCGCACACCACTTTATCTTCAAAAGTTCTTTGAAGGTTCCAAGCAGCTTTGAGGGAGTATCTGTGGGATGCCCTTGCCAAGAAGGGGTGTCCTTTGCAGAAGGATCTCCTAAAAGAAGTTGATTAGTAGCTTGCAAGAGGAAATTTCTGAGATCATCTGGAAGGTGACTTTGAATGAACTAAGGAGTTCCCTTAAATAATGTCCTTAACAAAATCAGAATGAGAGAAACTGAAGAAGAGGAAGCAATGGGGTCATTGTCCAGCCAGTTGTCTAACCACAGACTAATGAAGGAAACCATTCCCCACTTTCCATCTGTTATCTTTCTGATGAGAAAGGAACCATTCCCCACTTCCCCACACAATTGAATTGGGATCCTCTCTATGTTCATATGGCACAAGATATTTAGACCATAAGTCTAAAATGGACATCTACATTATACATAGCATATTGACATATAATGTAAGCATATACATGTATAGAGATTATTCTTGCAGATAGTGAGCATGGGGAATTCTATGTCCGTGCTCATCGACATTACCCAACCATCTAAATGGACCACACATAGAGGACCCCTAATTTACACTTGTCCCAAAGTTTTATTTTTTTTTATACTCATCTGAACAGATTGCACCATTGAGCCGACTATGTAGATTTTTTTAAGGGGTGAGAATTTGTGGGCCATTGATCAAAATGTTAGGATGACTTGGTGGGCCCATGTTTTATATATAGGTATGCACCAATCAAATCTTTTGAACCCCATGAGCCCCATCCCATATTCACATGAGGATAGGGGTTGTATAACCTTACCGTGGTCTTGTCTTACCCTGACTTACAATATTATGGGTTTTGCATGCATTCCTTCTTCTTCCTCATCATGGTTGAGAAAATCGGCGATATGATCCGGTATTGCCCATACCAAATCCGATATGCCGATATCTCGGGGCCAAATGTCCCTAATATCTCGGCCGATATCGGTTTAAGATCATATAAAAAGTGTCAAAACCCTATTTTTTTTTCTAACATTTCTCCCCATCTTCTTCTCCTCTCCTCTCATCTCGTTACTCTTAGAGCAGCAACCATACTCCATCACACATTCCTCTTGCATATTTTCAAATCCCACATCTATTTCTTGAAGAAAATATTATTCAAGGTCAGAGAAAATCAACTTAAAGCATTTTATTTTGTGTTTTTTATATTTTTATTTTTAGTTGAAGCATAGAAATCATTGGGTTTGTCACTTATGTTGTGTTATTTATTTAGAAGTTAGATCTACATACTTTCATGTTAGATCTACTTATACACATGATTTTGAATTCTTTTATTTAGGATTTCTTAATATTTGAATTATAATATTTCTTTTTTTTAATTTCAACATAATATGTTCTTTTAATGATTAATGATTATTGTATGGTTTCTAAATGATTTGATCTACATACTTTTATGTTAGATCTATATATTTATGATTTTTGAAAATAATTTTTATTAATATTTATTTATTCAAAAAATAATTATTATTACTTGTTAGAGTATTTTTGATACCAAAGGGCTTATTAGTAGTGTGTAGATGATAGATCTATATCTACTCTCTAGTCCCCTCTAATTTCAGGAAAACTATGAACGTTTTGATGTCCAAGTGTTTTATGATTTATTTATCTCACTATCATATTTCATATTTTTAATATGTTATCTTCATGGTCTTGAATTTCACAACTTATTTGATGATTGAGTTTGTATTAGATGATGATTGATATGTTATCTTTATTTTTTTTATATTTTACACTATATAAATTGATAATGAACATCAATAATGGTTGCATTATATGAAATACTTGAGAAGACAGCAAACTGCGACACAGACAAGAGTCATAACTAAAGGTAGCGAGAGATTTTGATTTATCGTTGTTACTAATGGATAAAAAATATTGTTTTCCAGCATTTCTAATATTCTGGATTTATTAGATATTTTTTCAAATTTTTTTTTATTAAAAAAAAAAAATTTCACACCGCGATAAACGCGACGAACCGATATCCGCGACCGATACCGATATGATATCGTTTTTTCGGCCCAACCGATACCGCAACCAAACCTAGATTTTAAACTATGTTCCTCATACTTTTCCCTTGTTTTTTTTAGCCAATCCAGAATCAGCAATATATTTTCTAGAAGACAAGGTGCCTGATCCACATCAATTATCTAGCCCAGAGTCAGAATTCTCCATTATGGTTTTTTGGTTCTTTTATCCTTTTATATTCAGTTAAATCATTTTAAGAAGTTCTTTTGCAACCTCACATCAAAACTAAAATTTTTTCCTTCAATTCTTAAATGGCAGTGTCACTTGTTCTAGTGTTCCTCCACCCCGTGCTTAGATTCTTCAAAAACTTGTCTGCCCCAAATAAACATGAATGGCTCTTGCATGATTTCAATCAACAAGTTTTTTAATTGACTTCTGGTAGATTTTTGTCACTATATGACATTTTGCAGATTTTGGTCGTACATCCTTCCGACCCATATGCTTTTAGGTGTCTTTTTTGGTTTTTAGTATTTTTTAAAAACAAAAAACTCAAGTTAAAGGCTGTAATGTGTTAATTAGGTGTGAAACGTTTTAGTTTAAAGACAAACCAAAACAGGTCCAAAACGAACTTAACAAGTATAGACCCAATCCTAATGACTTCATTGGATCTATATGACATTTCTTGTGTTGGATTAGGGTAAGTCCTGTTCGAATTTAAAACATTTCCTATTGTCATTGCTTAATTTCAAACACATCCTTTGTATTTCAATTTTACCCCTATCAATTTCTTGCTTTCCGTGCCGTAAAAGTTATCTCTTTGAGTCTCGAGTTCTTTCTAAAAAAGAAAGCAGAAATAAAATTGTATTCATTACGTCCTTGAACCAAGTAGATTTGTCCTTTAAAGGTTTGGCCCTCATCTTGGTACTTGTTTTCCCTTCTTCTCTCATATTAATACTATGTATATATTTCCTTCTATAAGTGGTAAAAAATGAATTCTTCTAAACATCCAAGTGAGAGTTGCATTTCCAAAATATTATTGGTTTGTAGCATCTTTCAAGTGCTTTGCTCGAGACTCAAATAGATAATGTTTTGTAATTAATCGTACGTGGGAAGAAAGCAAGTGTCAAACACTGATGCTACTGGCAATTACGTTGCAATTTCACTAGAGGGCATTTCATTAAAGAAAAGAAAATAGTGTACCTCTATTATTGTTTTTTTGTTTTCGTATATTGGCTCGTCTTATCAAATGGTTAAGCCTAATTTTTTTGGTTAAAACTTCTAAATCATCTTTATATATGGTTAAAAATATCAAAGCTAAATAGAGATTTTAAAAGTATACGGCAATATGTTCATTCCTTGATAAATTTAGAGATTATGACAGCAAAATCTGGATAGATCATGTGAACCTGTACCTAACAACAAAAAAAATAAAATAAAATAAAATCCGAGTGAATTACCGCCATTACGGAACCTTCCTGGTTGCAGCTTAACTTTAAGGCCCAGTATGCATGAATTGACTAACACCCTTTACATAACTGCTATTCCGATTTTCGTCCAACACTTGAAGAAATTAAGATCCAGATTCCAGTATCATACACGACAGCAAATGTGTCTTCAGATTGAGATTATATGTGACAATTAATATACCACAAAAACTCTTTATCCACCCACTTATATTAATTAAATTTGATTGAAAATGTTAATTACAATTCATTTCTTATGCTAATTAAAGTTAGAGGAGAGACTAGAGTCATTAACTTAACAATTGAGTTGTATTGGGAGATTTAGAGCAATTAGTCGATTTTCTATTACAACTCAGAGTTTTTTTTTTTTCTTTTCTTTTTTTTTCCTGTGTTCTATTATTTCTCCAGCCAATGGAACTGGAGACCCCATGAGAGCACTAACACAGGCGAGGGTTGATCCCCCGCAGACACGGGAGAGAAACCTAGAGATCAATCCCTTATCATCTAGGTGAGAGCCAGATTCCGAACCAACTAGAACAATCCATTGTTCTCAACCTGAGTGAGTTAAATAATAAGAATAGACACACAAATCAACCACTTGGGGAATGTTTGTGCCACACTTTTTCTATAAAAAAAAGGGGGATTGATTTCCGCGGAAAGTCCATTTTCATGCGTTTGTGTGCGGGACAATTCCACGGAAAACAGTTTCTTGCAATGTTAGATTTTTCCTACTAATGTTGGTAATGGGTTTCCTACGGGGAAGTATGAGAATTTCATTTCCTAAAAATCGTCTCCCCCCTACATAATCTCTTTCCTCACTTCTTTTTCAGCTCAACCCAAAACTCTACACAGTTCGTCAACTACAACAGCCACCTGAAACCACTTACTTCGTCGAGTTGCACAACCCATTCCCTTTTTTCTTCGTAGTCTCTTTCTATCTCTTTCTCAGCAAAGTCCCAACCCCCTCCCCACCCACCAAAAACCCTCCTAACATGCACGTCCCAACGCCCACCCGCGACCCAAGCCTCCCGTCCACTCCACATCCCATCCCACCCAATCCTGTTACAACCCCCAACCCCACCAACCAAGAAAGTTCATACCACACCACCAACCTCTGAGCATGCCCGAACCACCCACCCCCATCACTTGTAGGCACGCCCCACCGCCCAGGCACGCCCCACCCAATTCATTTTGTTTTGTTTCTTAAAAATAACATTATTTGACGCCCCCCTCCTTTGTAAGCCATGCCCAACACCCCAATTTTATTTTTATTTATTTTTTCAATAAAATTATTTATTTGATGTGAATCAATTATGATATTGTTTCTTTGATTAACTTGCCGTATGTCTATGATGATTTTTTTGTGATGGATATTAATTTTGTGATGGCTATCCTGCACCAAGCATGGACATTTGTTTTCGTTCTATTATATAATCCACAGCGCCCACCACAAAACAACCATTAACACCAATGCAGTGAGAAAAAAAACAATCGCACCAAACAGAATTTATAAGTCTTGCCTGAAATCCTTTTCTAAGTTTCGATTTCATGAAATTTGATAATGTGATAATTTCTCTTTCGTGGAAAGGCTGTGTACTCAAACATGCTTTAAGTAATTGGGTTTAGAAGGAAAGAGTAAGCCTTCACCCAACTCAAGCGCGGTTGGTTTTATGATGATGAGTGGTTCGAATTTGATCTTTATACCTTATCTATCTACTTTTTTGATTAATTGCCTTTATCAAATGGGTTTCTCTCATCTCCCTTCTGACTCACTGCAAGAGCGTGACAGTTAATGGCTGCTTTGCAAATTATTGTTACTCCGGGAGAGAGAACTAGAACAGCGGCCGTTTCAAGACAAATACTGAGCTAAAGCGATAATCCTAAATGAGGCCTCAAATTATCTATCTTTTCTCTCTATTTTTTTTTTTTTTTTGTAAGTTTTTAGACCCGGATTTTGTTATTTTGAAATAGACTTATTCTATCATTTATAAACATAACTACATAATATTTACAGATAGAATGAATACTAACTATAATAAAAACATACAATATAAGCTTGTAATAAAAAAGTCTTAAAAGTATAAAAACAATAGAATCTGATTTAATGATTTATCATATTGGCTATAAAGATTGTAGATTGTAGATGAGTTTCGAATTTGATGTAGGTTTTTCATTATGAAAAAAAAAAAAAAAAAGTTTTATATGAGTTGGTGAGTTATGATTAACATATATTATCAAAAATAAAAAAACAAATATACCCACATATATTATCAACATATCGACATATATTTACTAAAAAAAAAAGAAAAAACAAGTATCAATAAATCCTTAAAAAAGATGATTAGAAATTAAAAGAAGTGTTATAAAGAAATGGCAATCTATAAGGGAGTAACAGAGGGTTACCTTAGAGAGTATAAGGAGTACATGTGCTGGAAAGTGTAGTGGAGAAACGCTATTTGAGAAACTCATGTTCGAGGTTGTAGGGAGGTCGAGATTTCTGGAATTTAGAACAAATTCTACGTGAGGAAAGCAAGCCCGAGGCACACTTGTTTTTATTTAATGCAACTTTTGAAATGTGAACAAGACCGAGTTAGGTGGTGTGTGATACTAAGATTCTAATATGGGGCCTTAATTCTGGGAGAAGAAAAAAACACTATCGGCAGTGTTAATGCTATTTAACAGAATGTGAATAAGATGGTTTATAATAGACGCTGATACTACGGCCTTTTTTTTTCTTTTTTCTTTTGGCTAAAGCGCAAGGGCCGCTTTTCTTGCGCCTCTTGGTCGACCCACCTGATGTCTAGAAAACCATTAAACACCGACTATATAAATACCATAAATCAAACTTAGAGAGGTTTCTTCCATTAAAAAAAAATTCTTATTAAAAGTCGGCGTTTCTTAATTCTCTCATGATAGCCCAAATAAGGAGTCCTTAATGGATTAGAGGCTTTTTTATTTTTTTAAGTGAATCCAAGCCAGATTTTTTTTGAAAAAGGATAAATAATAAAAATCACCCTAACCTAAGTGGATTATTATTTACAAAATCACCCTACAAAAGTGGACAGTATTACACGTGTGGTCATGTGAACCACCTACGTCCTGTCTTTACTTCGACGTTTTTTTGGTTCATAGCAGTACAGTAGGGCCAGTAAGATGGGTAGCCCATAGATGGCTGCGTTATATTTGTCATTAATTTCCCGGAAAAAAAAAAAAACTGTTACAAAACTTGCTCTAACAGATTCCAATGCTCTACCCTTCGTGCCTTACTACCAACCAGATCTACTACATATTTCATTTCAACCAGCAGCTAGTTCAGCTAACACAAGGGGTGCTAGATGAAAGGGCCCAGCCAAAAGGATGCAGAAAAAAAAATAAATAAAATAAATAAAAAAGAAAAAATTGGAGCTAAAGAAATGATCTTCTTCAGGCCAGGTGACCAGGAGTTTGGCATCTGAAGCTGATTGGATCACTGATTAATCTAAAGTCATAGGACTAACACATGATCCATGTATCTTCTTTTAAAAAGGCAAACAAGAGTAGGTAAAGAAGGTAAAGATGAAACTCGAGGGCCACAGATAGTATTAGGATGAAACCAATCGCTCACTCTTATTGCACCATGTCCATTATATGAAAGTTTAGCCGAATGTTGCCTATAAATAGGTCCCAAAAGTGTTAGCAACACAAGCCACAAAAAGAAAGTGAGAGCACACACAGAGAAAAGTGAGAAAGATATGGAAGCCATATGGACTGCTGTTGCCATTGGCATCGCTGCTGCAGTGCTTATGGCCTTTCGGGGGACGACAGAGGCAGAGGCTCAGTCGCAAGCCCACCCAATGGCCTCCTGGCCCAACCAGACTGCCTCTAATAGGCAACATGCACCAAATCCTCAAAGGGGGTGATCCGTTCCACGTCGCCATCAACAAACTAGCCCAAGTCTATGGCCCTCTCATGACCGTCTGGTTCGGCACCAGGCAACCTACCATTATAGTCAGCGACCATAACTTGGTCTGGGAGGTCCTAGTCTCCAAGTCCGCTGACTACGCCGCCCGCGAGATCCCCATTACCTTAAAGCCTAGCCTCGCCGACTTCCGCACCATCGTAAGCTCCAACGCCGGTCCCCTCTGGCACAGCCTCCGCCGTGGCCTCCAAAATGGCGCTATAGGCCCACACTCCCTCTCCCTCCAGGCGCCCTTCCAGGAATCGGACATGGCACAGATGATCAACAACATGATAAAGGAAGCCAATTTAAATGGAGGGGTCGTCAAGCCCTTCCCCCACATCCGGCGAGCCATCATTAAGCTCCTCGCCCGCATCTGCTTCGGCTGCGATTTCAGTGACGAGGAATTTGATGCCACCATGGACTTTATGGTCGAAGAAGCCTTGAGGTATAGCGACGACAGTCGCATCCTCGACACCTTCCCACCCGCCCGCTTCCTCCCTAGCGTCAAACGAGCAGTCATGCAGATGGAGAAGGTGAAGCTCCGTCTTATGGAGTGTATAGGACGCCCCCTCGATTCCCCTCTACCTCCCACCTGTTACGCTCACTTCCTCCTCTCACAGAGCTTCCCGAGAGAAGTAGCCATCTTCAGCATCTTCGAGCTGTTTCTCCTAGGCGTGGACAGCACAGGGTCGACGACCATGTGGGGGCTTGGGCTGCTGATGCAGAACCAGGAGGCGCAACAGAAGCTCTACCCAAGAGATAAGAGAGCACGCCGGCTGCAATGAGAAGGGGGTAGTGAAGGTAGAAGAGATTGGAAAACTGGAATATCTGCAGGCTGTTGCGAAGGAGACGATGCGGATGAAACCCATTGCACCACTTGCTGTACCGCACCAGGCTGCAAGAGATACTACGTTGGACGGGCTGCATGTGGCTGAGGGGACGACCGTTTTGGCGAACCTCTACGCTCTGCATTACGACCCCAAGGTGTGGGATGAGCCGGAGCGGTTCAAGCCGGAACGGTTCTTGGAGTCGTCCAAGGAGTTCTTAGGGAAGAGAGGGCAGTACACGTTCCTGCCCTTTGGGGCTGGAATGAGAGCCTGTGCGGGTATGGAGGTAGGGAAGCTTCAGCTCCCGTTCGCAATCTGCAACCTGGTCAACGCTTTCCACTGGTCAAATGTTGTGGAGAAGGAGGCGCCGAAGCTCATCGAGGGTTTCTCCTTCATTCTCTCCATGAAAACCCCACTCGAAGCTAGAATCGTACCACGTGGCATATGATCATGGTCCCTTTATAGTGCTTGCTGCTGCTGGGCCTAGTCGCATCTACTTAATTTTCACACCCTACACTCAGCTCTGCAGTCCGAACATATCCTAGTTGTCTACAGGTGGGGTACTCTTTTGATACTGTCCTCTCTAATTAAAAGAGTAGAAAATAAATGTGTAGTCTACTTGAGACTTTCCAGCGCATACGCGTAAGCATGTCAGGACTGGGTTGTCCTATATATACATGTACTTTGAATAAACTACAGAGAAATTGTCC
Organism: Camphora micrantha; assembly: GCA_003546025.1. Lineage (NCBI taxonomy): Eukaryota > Viridiplantae > Streptophyta > Magnoliopsida > Laurales > Lauraceae > Camphora > Camphora micrantha. The sequence goes on from QPKB01000008.1 coordinate 4,364,465, forward strand.
AACGCCATGCGCAATGATACAAGTCCATGCAGAGCTTCTGGAGTCAAACAGTGGAAGCATGTGGCCTTACAATAAGAAAATTTCTAAAAGCCAACTTTAGTAGATCTTTCATTTGGGGCAAAAAAAAAAAAGAGTCCTGCTATTTGGCCTGACTTTGGGACAGGGTCCACGGATCGGTCCCAAAAGTCAGGCCAAGTAGCATTTTTCAAAAAAAAAAAAAAAAAAAAACGGTAGATCAGTAAAGCCTATTTCGCTATCAGGATGTATAGTCATCCGCTAACAGTTCTGTTCAAAAAAGAAAGCAAGTTTTGGACCTCCAAATGCAAACGACTATGGGGCTTTAACCCAACAAGCCAATTAATCCACACGGTCCAAGTTTGGCACAATGTGTTTCGTATATAAAAGTGGAAAGCAAACACACTCCTTATACCACATTTACTATGTATTTAATAGCTAACATTCCAGAATTATCTCTTGCATCGGAGGTCGCTAAGAAACATGTCACACTTAGTTTGATATATACGATCGTATTAACCATTTGAAGAAGTGGATGATTAGGCATTTTCATAAGATGACAGAATTGGACTATTAAATTTGGGCCAACAGTCAAGGAGATAGTATAACGCAAGAACAAATATAGATTTAAAGAAATGATCACATGCTGCTTCGTACTTCTCATGCGATTCTTCGACTCTTGAGCGCCTTTTTCTTTATAACTAAAACCCCTTAATTCATATGCACTTTGGTGCATCATTGATGACCCAATTGTATAGTTATGAAATATATTTTTGTCTCGGACGAAATTCGTTTCGGTCTTCATACCAAAATCAAACAGCCCTATATAACTTCTCAGTTAAGATTTCGTTCAATTTCAAAAAACTTCTGTCAATTTCAATGGATTACAGTCATTTTCGTTGGATTGTAATTTTTGATAAAATTTTTTTTTATTAAATGTAAATTGCTTATTAAAAAAATGAGGGAAGAAACATGGGCCTAAGGCCCCCAAGCTAGAAGGCTACAACCAAAGAAACAGCAACACAAAAAAATAAAAAATAAAAAAACCGAAAAAAAGAGGCTACACAAAGTAGTAGCAGAACAGAGGAAGAAGCAAAAAAACTAATACAACCAGAGACTTCGCGGAAGGTTATACCAGCCCTAAAGCACACAGGATGGGATGAGGGTAGATTAAAATTGAACCAGACGATAGAGAAATTATCATGCCTTTGATCCTGTCCTCAAAGATGACATTCGCTCGCTGAAGAGTGGGCTTCCGGTCCCTGTGGTTGGCATCGTTCTGCAGAAGCTAAAGGATAGAGATGCCATGGAAGAAGATGACAGCTGCCCATTTTCTTCCAGAGGCATCTCCAACCTCAAACATAACCTTCCAGATTGTAGCGGCAGAGGAGGGCGCTCGGGGAGGAAAGCTACAAAGGTTTAAAAGCCAGGACCATAAAGCATTGGACAGGCTGCAGGAGAAGAAATGAAGGAATAAAGAAGAAGAAGAATTATTATTTTTATTCCACTTAAAATAACTCCCTAATCAAATTTCTACTTGTGTATATATAATTTTAAATTTTATGTTTTTTTTCTGAAATATAAGTCCGAAAAATTTCACCGAATTTCCGAATCAGACAAGATTCGCAACTATGCCCAATTGTCACTTCCATCAAAGTTGGCTCTCCAGTTGGCTTACTCACATCTAAAATACTTGATTGACTTTATTATCATTACTCACATAGTACAAATCTAGGAAAAATCTTCTCGGAACTAGATTTGATTTGGATCTTGATAATTCTTAAGGCGAAATCTAAGGAGGCTTTGATTTAAAAATGGACCCCAATAAAGATTGTGAGGGTAACATGGTGGGAGCATGAAGAGGGGGACAACATATCATCAATATTATTTTATTCTTGTGGTGGACTGATCAACATTAGTGTGAGATCATGTATAGTGGAATTCCGTCTGTTGGAATCTCTTTTAGCGTGTGTGCCAAGAAAGGGTAAGCTTGGGGAATTTCTGTGAATCCTACATTTGATATGGCTGCTCAGATCCTTGGGCTTATAAGTAAAGATCCTTCTTAACTCAATGTGATGCATTTTAAAGTGGTACAGGCCCCTAGGTCCTCTCTGCAGTACCCCACACAATTGAATTTTTTTTCTTTTTGCTAAATGATAAATTTGGATTGCAGAAGGAGAGAAAAGGAAAGGCTGAAAGCCCCCAATATAATAGAGAAAGCAAGAACAAAAAAGCCCCCAAAACAGAAGAGAAATAACAACAACAGAGAAACAAAACTACTGTAAGGAGGCAAAAATAGGCAGACCAATAAATAAATTAACTAACTAGTCGAAAATGGACTAAAACTCAGTGAGCTGGAAGGAGGTGAGAAAGAGCTGGCTGGGAGATAGCCATACCTTTCAGGCGGTCCGTGAGAAGAAGCTTAGTTCTATGCACGGAAGGCGTCCTTCCTTGGTGCTTGGAGTCATTGCAGAGAAAAGAAAGAACAGAGATGCCATGGAAGAAGATGGCAGTTGTGCATTTTCTTCCATTTGCATCTCCACCATTGGCAAAGGCTTGCTAAATGAAAGGAGTGAGAGGAGGGGGAGAGACAGAACCCAAGATGCTAAGAAGCCAGGACCAGAATTGATATGCCAAGTTGCAAGAGAAGAAAAGATGGGATTCGTCTTCCTCTGAGCTGAAGCAAGAGAAGCATTTGGATGCCAATGACTGACCTCTGTTTTTTGCCCAATTGTCAGTTAGGGTTCTCCTACGGAGGCTCGTTAGCTGAAGTAGGCAGGACTTGGACAAACAAAATTGGACTAAATCAGACCTGCGCACACCACTTTATCTTCAAAAGTTCTTTGAAGGTTCCAAGCAGCTTTGAGGGAGTATCTGTGGGATGCCCTTGCCAAGAAGGGGTGTCCTTTGCAGAAGGATCTCCTAAAAGAAGTTGATTAGTAGCTTGCAAGAGGAAATTTCTGAGATCATCTGGAAGGTGACTTTGAATGAACTAGGAGTTCCCTTAAATAATGTCCTTAACAAAATCAGAATGAGAAAACTGAAGAAGAGGAAGCAATGGGGTCATTGTCCAGCCAGTTGTCTAACCACAGACTAATGAAGGAACCATTCCCCACTTTCCATCTGTTATCTTTCTGATGAGAAAGGAACCATTCCCCACTTCCCACACAATTGAATTGGGATCCTCTCTATGTTCATATGGCACAAGATATTTAGACCATAAGTCTAAATGGACATCTACATTATACATAGCATATTGACATATAATGTAAGCATATACATGTATAGAGATTATTCTTGCAGATAGTGAGCATGGGGAATTCTATGTCCGTGCTCATCGACATTACCCAACCATCTAAATGGACCACACATAGAGGACCCCTAATTTACACTTGTCCCAAAGTTTTATTTTTTTATACTCATCTGAACAGACTGCACCATTGAGCCGACTATGTAGATTTTTTAAGGGGTGAGAATTTGTGGGCCATTGATCAAAATGTTAGGATGACTTGGTGGGCCCATGTTTTATATATAGGTATGCACCAATCAAATCTTTTGAACCCCATGAGCCCCATCCCATATTCACATGAGGATAGGGGTTGTATAACCTTACCGTGGTCTTGTCTTACCCTGACTTACAATATTATGGGTTTTGCATGCATTCCTTCTTCTTCCTCATCATGGTTGAGAAAATCGGCCGATATGATCCGGTATTGGCCCATACCAATCCGATATGCCGATATCTCGGGGCCAAATGTCCCTAATATCTCGGCCGATATCGGTTTAAGATCATATAAAAAGTGTCAAAACCCTATTTTTTTCTAACATTTCTCCCCATCTTCTTCTCCTCTCCTCTCATCTCGTTACTCCTTAGAGCAGCAACCATACTCCATCACACATTCCTCTTGCATATTTTCAAATCCCACATCTATTTCTTGAAGAAAATATTATTCAAGGTCAGAGAAAATCAACTTAAAGCATTTTATTTTGTGTTTTTTATATTTTATTTTTAGTTGAAGCATAGAAATCATTGGGTTTGTCACTTATGTTGTGTTATTTATTTAGAAGTTAGATCTACATACTTTCATGTTAGATCTACTTATACACATGATTTTGAATTCTTTTATTTTAGGATTTCTTAATATTTGAATTATAATATTTCTTTTTTTTAATTTCAACATAAATATGTTCTTTTAATGATTAATGATTATTGTATGGTTTCTAAATGATTGATCTACATACTTTTATGTTAGATCTATATATTTATGATTTTTGAAAATAATTTTATTAAATATTTATTTATTCAAAAAATAATTATTATTACTTGTTAGAGTATTTTTGATACCAAAGGCTTATTAGTAGTGTGTAGATGATAGATCTATATCTACTCTCTAGTCCCCTCTAATTTCAGGAAAACTATGAACGTTTTGATGTCCAAGTGTTTTATGATTTATTTATCTCACTATCATATTTCATATTTTAATATGTTATCTTCATGGTCTTGAATTTCACAACTTATTTGATGATTGAGTTTGTATTAGATGATGATTGATATGTTATCTTTATTTTTTTATATTTTACACTAATAAATTGATAATGAACATCAATAATGGTTGCATTATATGAAATACTTGAGAAGACAGCAAACTGCGACACAGACAAGAGTCATAACTAAAGGTAGCCGAGATTTTGATTTATCGTTGTTACTAATGGATAAAAAATATTGTTTTCCAGCATTTTCTAATATTCTGGATTTATTAGATATTTTTTCAAATTTTTTTTATTAAAAAAAAAAAAATTCACACCGCGATAAACGCGACGAACCGATATCCGCGACCGATACCGATATGATATCGTTTTTTCGGGCCCAACCGATACCGCAACCAAAACCTAGATTTTAAACTATGTTCCTCATACTTTTCCCTTGTTTTTTTAGCCAATCCAGAATCAGCAATATATTTTCTAGAAGACAAGGTGCCTGATCCACATCAATTATCTAGCCCAGAGTCAGAATTCTCCATTATGGTTTTTGGTTCTTTTATCCTTTTATATTCAGTTAATCATTTTAAGAAGTTCTTTTGCAACCTCACATCAAAACTAAAATTTTTTCCTTCAATTCTTAAAATGGCAGTGTCATCTTGTTCTAGTGTTCCTCCACCCGTGCTTAGATTCTTCAAAACTTGTCTGCCCCAAATAAACATGAATGGCTCTTGCATGATTTCAATCAACAAGTTTTTTAATTGACTTCTGGTAGATTTTGTCACTATATGACATTTTGCAGATTTGGTCGTACATCCTTCCGACCCATATGCTTTTAGGTGTCTTTTTTGGTTTTTAGTATTTTTAAAAAACAAAAACTCAAGTTAAAAGGCTGTAATGTGTAATTAGGGGTGAAACGTTTTAGTTTAAAGACAAACCAAAACAGGTCCAAAACGAACTTAACAAGTATAGACCCAATCCTAATGACTTCATTGGATCTATATGACATTTCTTGTAGTTGGATTAGGGTAAGTCCTGTTCGAATTTAAACATTTCCTATTGTCATTGCTTAATTTCAAACACATCCTTTGTATTTCAATTTTACCCCTATCAATTTCTTGCTTTCCGTGCCGTAAAAGTTATCTCTTTGAGTCTCGAGTTCTTTCTAAAAAAGAAGCAGAAATAAAATTGTATTCATCCGTCCTTGAACCAAGTAGATTTGTCCTTTAAAAGGTTTGGCCCTCATCTTGGTACTTGTTTTCCCTTCTTCTCTCATATTATACTATGTATATTATTTTCCTTCTATAAGTGGTAAAAATGAATTCTTCTAAACATCCAAGTGAGAGTTGCATTTCCAAAATATTATTGGTTTGTAGCATCTTTCAAGTGCTTTGCTCGAGACTCAAATAGATATGTTTTGTAATTATCGTACGTGGGAAGAAAGCAAGTGTCAAACACTGATGCTACTGGCAATTACCTGCAATTTCATCTAGAGGGCATTTCATTAAAGAAAAGAAAATAGTGTACCCTCTATTATTGTTTTTTTGTTTTCGTATATTGGCTCGTCTTATCAAATGGTTAAGCCTAATTTTTTTTGGTTAAAACTTCTAAAATCATCTTTATATATGGTTAAAATATCAAAGCTAAAGTAGAGATTTTAAAGTTACGGCATATGTTCATTTCTTGATAAATTTAGAGATTATGACAGCAAATCTGGATAGATCATGTGAACCTGTACCTAACAACAAAAAAATAAATAAAATAAAATCCGAGTGAATTACCGCCATTACGGAACCTTCCTGGTTGCAGCTTTAACTTTAAGGCCCAGTATGCATGAATTGACTAACACCCTTTACATAACTGCTATTCCGATTTTCGTCCAACACTTGAAGAAATTAAGATCCAGATTCCAGTATCATACACGACAGCAAATGTGTCTTCAGATTGAGATTATATGTAACAATTAATATACCACAAAACTCTTTATCCCACCCACTTATATTAATTAATTTGATTGAAAATGTTAATTACAATTCATTTCTTATGCTAATTAAAGTTAGAGGAGAAACTAGAGTCATTAACTTAACAAATTGAGTTGTATTGGGAGATTAGAGCAATTAGTCGATTTTCTATTACAACTCAGAGTTTTTTTTTTTCTTTTCTTTTTTTTTTCCTGTGTTTTATTATTTCTCCAGCCAATGGAACTGAGACCCCATGAGAGCACTAACACAGGCGAGGGTTGATCCCCCGCAGACACGGGAGAAACCTAGAGATCAATCCCTTATCATCTGGGTGAGAGCTAGATTCCGAACCAACTAGACAATCCATTGTTCTCAACCTGAGTGAGTTAAATAATAAAAATAGACAACCAAATTCAACTCACTTGGGGAATGTTTGTGCCACACTTTTCTATAAAAAAAAAGGGGGATTGATTTCCGCGGAAAGTCCATTTTCATGCGTTTTGTGCGGGACAATTCCACGGAAACAGTTTCTTGCAATGTTAGCATTTTTCCTACTAATGTTGGTAATGGGTTTCCTACGGGGAAGTATGAGAATTTCATTTCCTAAAAAATCGTCTCCCCCCTACATAATCTCTTTTCCTCACTCTTTTTCAGCTCAACCCAAAACTCTACACAGTTCGTCAACTACAACAGCCACCTGAACCCCTTCTTCGTCGAGTGCACAACCCCATCCCTTTTTCTTCGTAGTCTCTTTCTATCTCTTTCTCAGCCAAGTCCCAACCCCCTCCCACCCACAAAACCCTCCCCTACAGGCACGTCCCAACCCCACCCGACCAAGCCTCCCCGTCCACTCCACATCCCATCCCACCCAATCCTGTTACAACCCCCAACCCCACCAACCAAGAAAGTTCATACCACACACCAACCTCTGTAGCATGCCCCGAACCCACCCACCCCCATCATTTGTAGCACGCCCCACCCCCCAGGCACGCCCCAACCCAATTCATTTTGTTTTGTTTCTTTAAAATAAATTATTATTTGACGCCCCCCTCCTTTGTAGCATGCCCAAACCCAATTTATATTTTTTTATTTTTTTCAAATAAATTATTATTTGATGTTGAATCAATTATGATATTGTTTTCTTTGATTACTTGCGTATGTCTATGATGATTATTTTTGTGATGGATATTAATTTTGTGATGGCTTATCCTGCACCAAGCATGGAAATTTGATTTTTAATATATAATCCACAGCCACACCAAACAACATTAACACCAATGCAGTGATGAAAAAAAAAAATCGCACCAAACATGAATTTATAAGTCTTGCTGAAATCCTTTTCTAAGATTTCGATTTCTATGGAATTTGATAATGTGATAATTTCCTCTTTCCGTGGAAAGGCTGTGTACTCAAACATGCCTTTAGTAATTGGGTTAGAAGGAAAGAGTAAGCTTCAACCCAACTCAAGCGCGTTGGTTTATGATGATGAGTGGTTCGAATTTGATCTTTATACTATCCTACTTTTTGATTAATTGCCTTTATCAAATAGGGTTTTCTCTCATCTCCATTCTGACTCACTGCAAGATGCGTGACAGTTAATGGGTGCTTTGCAAATATTGTTACTCGAGAGAGAGAACTAGAAACAGGGCCGTTTCAAGACAATTTGAGGCCTAAAGCGATAATCCTAAATGAGGCCTCAAATTATCTATTCTTTTCTCTCTCTATTTTTTTTTTTTTTTGTAAGTTTTTAGTACCCGGATTTGTATTTTGAAATAGACATATTTATCATTTATAAACTATAACTAATAATATTTACAAATAGAATGAATACTAACTATAATAAAACATACAATATAAGCTTGTAATTAAAAAAGTCTTAAAAGTATAAAACAATAGAATCTGATTTAGTGATTTATCATTATTGGCTATAAAGATTGTAGATGTAGATGAGTTTCGAATTTGATGTAGGTTTTTCATTATGAAAAAAAAAAAAAAAGTTTATATTTGAGTTGGTGAGTTATGATTAACATATATTATCAAAAATAAAAAACAAAATATACCCACATATATTATCAAAACATATCGACATATATTACTAAAAAAAAAAGAGAAAAAACAAGATCAATAAATCCTTAAAAAAGATTGATTTAGAAATTAAAAGAATTAGTTATAAAGAAAGGCAATCTATAAGGGAGACAGAGGGTAAGAGAGTTAAGAGTACATGTGCTGGAAAAGTGTTAGTGGAGAAACGCTCATTTGAGAAAACTCATTGGTGAGGTTGTAGGGAGGTCGAGATTTGTGGGAATTTAGAAAAATTCTACGTAGAGAAAAAGAAGGAGGACACTTGTTTTAATGCATTTTTGAAATGTGAAAAGACGAGTTAAGTGGGATGTGATACTAATTTCTATTATGGGGCCTTATTTTTTGGGGAGAAAAAAAACTATGGCAGCTGCTTTAATGCTTTTTAAGAATGTGAAAAGATGGTTTTAATAGGACGTGATACTAACGGGCCTTTTTTTTTTTTTTTTGGCTTAAAGCAAGGGCTTTTCTTGCCCTTTGGTCGAGCCACCCTTGAGTCTAGAAAACCACTAAAACGACTTATATAAATATATAAATAACTTTAGAGAGGTTTCTTCCATTAAAAAAAATTCTTATTAAAAGTCGGCTTTCTTAATTCTCTCATTGATTAGCCAAATAAGAGTCCTTAATGGATTAGAGGCTTTTTTTTATTTTTTTAAGTGAATCCAAGCCAGATTTTTTTGAAAAAGGATAAATAAAAAAAATCACCCTACCTAAAGTGGATATTATTAAAAAATCACCCTACCAAAAGTGGACAGTATTACACGTGTGGTCATGTGAACCACCTACGTCCTGTCTTTACTTCGACGTTTTTTGTTCATAGCAGTACAGTAGGGCCAGTAAGATGGGTAGCCCATAGATTCTGCGTTATATTTGTCATTAATTTCCCGGAAAAAAAAAAACTGTTACACCTTGCTCTAACAGATTCCAATGCTCTACCCTTCGTGCCTTACTACCAACCAGATCTACTACATATTTCATTTCAACCAGCAGCTAAGTTCAGCTAACCAAGGGGTGCTAGATGAAAGGGCCCAGCCAAAAGGATGCAGAAAAAAAATAAATAAATAAATAAAAAAGAAAAAATTGGAGGCTAAAGAAATGATCTTCTTCAGGCCAGGTACCAGGAGTTTGGCATCTGAAGCTGATTGGATCACTGATTAATCTAAAGTCATAGGACTAACACATGATCCATGTATCTTCTTTTTAAAAAGGCAAACAAGAGTAGGTAAAGAAGGTAAAGATGAAACTCGAGGGCCACAGATAGTATTAGGATGAAACCAATCGCTCACTCTTATTGCACCATGTCCATATATGAAAGTTTTAGCCGAATGTTGCCTATAAATAGGTCCCAAAAGTGTAGCAACACAAGCCACAAAAAGAAAGTGAGAGCACACACAGAGAAAGTGAGAAAGATATGGAAGCCATATGGACTGCTGTTGCCATTGGCATCGCTGCTGCAGTGCTTATGGCCTTTCGGGGACGACAGAGGCAGAGGCTCAGTCGCAAGCCCACCCAATGGCCTCCTGGCCCAACCAGACTGCCTCTAATAGGCAACATGCACCAAATCCTCAAAGGGGGTGATCCGTTCCACGTCGCCATCAACAAACTAGCCCAAGTCTATGGCCCTCTCATGACCGTCTGGTTCGGCACCAGGCAACCTACCATTATAGTCAGCGACCATAACTTGGTCTGGGAGGTCCTAGTCTCCAAGTCCGCTGACTACGCCGCCCGCGAGATCCCCATTACCTTAAAGCCTAGCCTCGCCGACTTCCGCACCATCGTAAGCTCCAACGCCGGTCCCCTCTGGCACAGCCTCCGCCGTGGCCTCCAAAATGGCGCTATAGGCCCACACTCCCTCTCCCTCCAGGCGCCCTTCCAGGAATCGGACATGGCACAGATGATCAACAACATGATAAAGGAAGCCAATTTAAATGGAGGGGTCGTCAAGCCCTTCCCCCACATCCGGCGAGCCATCATTAAGCTCCTCGCCCGCATCTGCTTCGGCTGCGATTTCAGTGACGAGGAATTTGATGCCACCATGGACTTTATGGTCGAAGAAGCCTTGAGGTATAGCGACGACAGTCGCATCCTCGACACCTTCCCACCCGCCCGCTTCCTCCCTAGCGTCAAACGAGCAGTCATGCAGATGGAGAAGGTGAAGCTCCGTCTTATGGAGTGTATAGGACGCGCCCCTCGATTCCCCTCTACCTCCCACCTGTTACGCTCACTTCCTCCTCTCACAGAGCTTCCCGAGAGAAGTAGCCATCTTCAGCATCTTCGAGCTGTTTCTCCTAGGCGTGGACAGCACAGGGTCGACGACCATGTGTGGGGGCTTGGGCTGCTGATGCAGAACCAGGAGGCGCAACAGAAGCTCTACCAAGAGATAAGAGAGCACGCCGGCTGCAATGAGAAGGGGGTAGTGAAGGTAGAAGAGATTGGAAAACTGGAATATCTGCAGGCTGTTGCGAAGGAGACGATGCGGATGAAACCCATTGCACCACTTGCTGTACCGCACCAGGCTGCAAGAGATACTACGTTGGACGGGCTGCATGTGGCTGAGGGGACGACCGTTTTGGCGAACCTCTACGCTCTGCATTACGACCCCAAGGTGTGGGATGAGCCGGAGCGGTTCAAGCCGGAACGGTTCTTGGAGTCGTCCAAGGAGTTCTTAGGGAAGAGAGGGCAGTACACGTTCCTGCCCTTTGGGGCTGGAATGAGAGCCTGTGCGGGTATGGAGGTAGGGAAGCTTCAGCTCCCGTTCGCAATCTGCAACCTGGTCAACGCTTTCCACTGGTCAAATGTTGTGGAGAAGGAGGCGCCGAAGCTCATCGAGGGTTTCTCCTTCATTCTCTCCATGAAAACCCCACTCGAAGCTAGAATCGTACCACGTGGCATATGATCATGGTCCCTTTATAGTGCTTGCTGCTGCTGGGCCTAGTCGCATCTACTTAATTTTCACACCCTACACTCAGCTCTGCAGTCCGAACATATCCTAGTTGTCTACAGGTGGGGTACTCTTTTGATACTGTCCTCTCTAATTAAAAGAGTAGAAAATAAATGTGTAGTCTACTTGAGACTTTCCAGCGCATACGCGTAAGCATGTCAGGACTGGGTTGTCCTATATATACATGTACTTTGAATAAACTACAGAGAAATTGTCCAACGCCATGCGCAATGATACAAGTCCATGCAGAGCTTCTGGAGTCAAACAGTGGAAGCATGTGGCCTTACAATAAGAAAATTTCTAAAAGCCAACTTTAGTAGATCTTTCATTTGGGGCAAAAAAAAAAAAGAGTCCTGCTATTTGGCCTGACTTTGGGACCGGTCCACGGATCGGTCCCAAAAGTCAGGCCAAGTAGCATTTTTCAAAAAAAAAAAGAAAAAACGGTAGATCAGTAAAGCCTATTTCGCTATGAGGATGTATAGTCATCCGCTATCAGTTCTGTTCAAAAAAGAAAGCAAGTTTTGGACCTCCAAATGCAAACGACTATGGGGCTTTAACCCAACAAGCCAATTAATCCACACGGTCCAAGTTTGGCACAATGTGTTTCGTATATAAAAGTGGAAAGCAAACACACTCCTTATACCACATTTACTATGTATTTAATAGCTAACATTCCAGAATTATCTCTTGCATCGGAGGTCGCTAAGAAACATGTCACACTTAGTTTGATATATACGATCGTATTAACCATTTGAAGAAGTGGATGATTAGGCATTTTCATAAGATGACAGAATTGGACTATTAAATTTGGGCCAACAGTCAAGGAGATAGTATAACGCAAGAACAAATATAGATTTAAAGAAATAATCACATGCTGCTTCGTACTTCTCATGCGATTCTTCGACTCTTGAGCGCCTTTTTCTTTATAACTAAAACCCCTTAATTCATATGCACTTTGGTGCATCATTGATGACCCAATTGTATAGTTATGAAATATATTTTTGTCTCGGACGAAATTCGTTTCGGTCTTCATACCAAAATCAAACAGCCCTATATAACTTCTCAGTTAAGATTTCGTTCAATTTCAAAAACTTCTGTCAATTTCAATGGATTACAGTCATTTTCGTTGGATTGTAATTTTTGATAAATTTTTTTTTTATTAAATGTAAATTGCTTATTAAAAAAATGAGGGAAGAAACATGGGCCTAAGGCCCCCAAGCTAGAAGGCTACAACCAAAGAAACAGCAACACAAAAAAATAAAAATAAAAAACCGAAAAAAGAGGCTACACAAAGTAGTAGCAGAACAGAGGAAGAAGCAAAAAAACTAATACAACCAGAGACTTCGCGGAAGGTTATACCAGCCCTAAAGCACAAAGGATGGGATGAGGGTAGATTAAAATTGAACCAGACGATAGAGAAATTATCATGCCTTTGATCCTGTCCTCAAAGATGACATTCGCTCGCTGAAGAGTGGGCTTCCGGTCCCTGTGGTTGGCATCGTTCTGCAGAAGCTAAAGGATAGAGATGCCATGGAAGAAGATGACAGCTGCCCATTTTCTTCCAGAGGCATCTCCAACCTCAAACATAACCTTCCAGATTGTAGCGGCAGAGGAGGGCGCTCGGGGAGGAAAGCTACAAAGGTTTAAAAGCCAGGACCATAAAGCATTGGACAGGCTGCAGGAGAAGAAATGAAGGAATAAAGAAGAAGAAGAATTATTATTTTTATTCCACTTAAAATAACTCCCTAATCAAATTTCTACTTGTGTATATATAATTTTAAATTTATGTTTTTTTCTGAAATATAAGTCCGAAAAATTTCACCGAATTTCCGAATCAGACAAGATTCGCAACTATGCCCAATTGTCACTTCCATCAAAGTTGGCTCTCCAGTTGGCTTACTCACATCTAAAATACTTGATTGACTTTATTATCATTACTCACATAGTACAAATCTAGGAAAAATCTTCTCGGAACTAGATTTGATTTGGATCTTGATAATTCTTAAGGCGAAAATCTAAGGAGGCTTTGATTTAAAAATGGACCCCAATAAAGATTGTGAGGGTAACATGGTGGGAGCATGAAGAGGGACAACATATCATCAATATTATTTTATTCTTGTGGTGGACTGATCAACATTAGTGTGAGATCATGTATAGTGGAATTCCGTCTGTTGGAATCTCTTTTAGCGTGTGTGCCAAGAAAGGGTAAGCTTGGGGAATTTCTGTGAATCCTACATTTGATATGGCTGCTCAGATCCTTGGGCTTATAAGTAAAGATCCTTCTTAACTCAATGTGATGCATTTTAAAGTGGTACAGGCCCCTAGGTCCTCTCTGCAGTACCCCACACAATTGAATTTTTTTTCTTTTTGCTAAATGATAAATTTGGATTGCAGAAGGAGAGAAAAGGAAAGGCTGAAAGCCCCCAATATAATAGAGAAAGCAAGAACAAAAAAGCCCCCAAAACAGAAGAGAAATAACAACAACAGAGAAACAAAACTACTGTAAGGAGGCAAAAATAGGCAGACCAATACATAAATTAACTAACTAGTCGAAAATGGACTAAAACTCAGTGAGCTGGAAGGAGGTGAGAAAGAGCTGGCTGGGAGATAGCCATACCTTTCAGGCGGTCCGTGAGAAGAAGCTTAGTTCTATGCACGGAAGGCGTCCTTCCTTGGTGCTTGGAGTCATTGCAGAGAAAAGAAAGAACAGAGATGCCATGGAAGAAGATGGCAGTTGTGCATTTTCTTCCATTTGCATCTCCACCATTGGCAAAGGCTTGCTAAATGAAAGGAGTGAGAGGAGGGGGAGAGACAGAACCCAAGATGCTAAGAAGCCAGGACCAGAATTGATATGCCAAGTTGCAAGAGAAGAAAAGATGGGATTCGTCTTCCTCTGAGCTGAAGCAAGAGAAGCATTTGGATGCCAATGACTGACCTCTGTTTTTTGCCCAATTGTCAGTTAGGGTTCTCCTACGGAGGCTCGTTAGCTGAAGTAGGCAGGACTTGGACAAACAAAATTGGACTAAATCAGACCTGCGCACACCACTTTATCTTCAAAAGTTCTTTGAAGGTTCCAAGCAGCTTTGAGGGAGTATCTGTGGGATGCCCTTGCCAAGAAGGGGTGTCCTTTGCAGAAGGATCTCCTAAAAGAAGTTGATTAGTAGCTTGCAAGAGGAAATTTCTGAGATCATCTGGAAGGTGACTTTGAATGAACTAGGAGTTCCCTTAAATAATGTCCTTAACAAAATCAGAATGAGAAAACTGAAGAAGAGGAAGCAATGGGGTCATTGTCCAGCCAGTTGTCTAACCACAGACTAATGAAGGAACCATTCCCCACTTTCCATCTGTTATCTTTCTGATGAGAAAGGAACCATTCCCCACTTCCCACACAATTGAATTGGGATCCTCTCTATGTTCATATGGCACAAGATATTTAGACCATAAGTCTAAATGGACATCTACATTATACATAGCATATTGACATATAATGTAAGCATATACATGTATAGAGATTATTCTTGCAGATAGTGAGCATGGGGAATTCTATGTCCGTGCTCATCGACATTACCCAACCATCTAAATGGACCACACATAGAGGACCCCTAATTTACACTTGTCCCAAAGTTTTATTTTTTTATACTCATCTGAACAGACTGCACCATTGAGCCGACTATGTAGATTTTTTAAGGGGTGAGAATTTGTGGGCCATTGATCAAAATGTTAGGATGACTTGGTGGGCCCATGTTTTATATATAGGTATGCACCAATCAAATCTTTTGAACCCCATGAGCCCCATCCCATATTCACATGAGGATAGGGGTTGTATAACCTTACCGTGGTCTTGTCTTACCCTGACTTACAATATTATGGGTTTTGCATGCATTCCTTCTTCTTCCTCATCATGGTTGAGAAAATCGGCCGATATGATCCGGTATTGGCCCATACCAATCCGATATGCCGATATCTCGGGGCCAAATGTCCCTAATATCTCGGCCGATATCGGTTTAAGATCATATAAAAAGTGTCAAAACCCTATTTTTTTCTAACATTTCTCCCCATCTTCTTCTCCTCTCCTCTCATCTCGTTACTCCTTAGAGCAGCAACCATACTCCATCACACATTCCTCTTGCATATTTTCAAATCCCACATCTATTTCTTGAAGAAAATATTATTCAAGGTCAGAGAAAATCAACTTAAAGCATTTTATTTTGTGTTTTTTATATTTTATTTTTAGTTGAAGCATAGAAATCATTGGGTTTGTCACTTATGTTGTGTTATTTATTTAGAAGTTAGATCTACATACTTTCATGTTAGATCTACTTATACACATGATTTTGAATTCTTTTATTTTAGGATTTCTTAATATTTGAATTATAATATTTCTTTTTTTTAATTTCAACATAAATATGTTCTTTTAATGATTAATGATTATTGTATGGTTTCTAAATGATTGATCTACATACTTTTATGTTAGATCTATATATTTATGATTTTTGAAAATAATTTTATTAAATATTTATTTATTCAAAAAATAATTATTATTACTTGTTAGAGTATTTTTGATACCAAAGGCTTATTAGTAGTGTGTAGATGATAGATCTATATCTACTCTCTAGTCCCCTCTAATTTCAGGAAAACTATGAACGTTTTGATGTCCAAGTGTTTTATGATTTATTTATCTCACTATCATATTTCATATTTTAATATGTTATCTTCATGGTCTTGAATTTCACAACTTATTTGATGATTGAGTTTGTATTAGATGATGATTGATATGTTATCTTTATTTTTTTATATTTTACACTAATAAATTGATAATGAACATCAATAATGGTTGCATTATATGAAATACTTGAGAAGACAGCAAACTGCGACACAGACAAGAGTCATAACTAAAGGTAGCCGAGATTTTGATTTATCGTTGTTACTAATGGATAAAAAATATTGTTTTCCAGCATTTTCTAATATTCTGGATTTATTAGATATTTTTTCAAATTTTTTTTATTAAAAAAAAAAAATTCACACCGCGATAAACGCGACGAACCGATATCCGCGACCGATACCGATATGATATCGTTTTTTCGGCCCAACCGATACCGCAACCAAAACCTAGATTTTAAACTATGTTCCTCATACTTTTCCCTTGTTTTTTTAGCCAATCCAGAATCAGCAATATATTTTCTAGAAGACAAGGTGCCTGATCCACATCAATTATCTAGCCCAGAGTCAGAATTCTCCATTATGGTTTTTGGTTCTTTTATCCTTTTATATTCAGTTAATCATTTTAAGAAGTTCTTTTGCAACCTCACATCAAAACTAAAATTTTTCCTTCAATTCTTAAAATGGCAGTGTCATCTTGTTCTAGTGTTCCTCCACCCGTGCTTAGATTCTTCAAAACTTGTCTGCCCCAAATAAACATGAATGGCTCTTGCATGATTTCAATCAACAAGTTTTTTAATTGACTTCTGGTAGATTTTGTCACTATATGACATTTTGCAGATTTGGTCGTACATCCTTCCGACCCATATGCTTTTAGGTGTCTTTTTTGGTTTTTAGTATTTTTAAAAAACAAAAACTCAAGTTAAAAGGCTGTAATGTGTAATTAGGGGTGAAACGTTTTAGTTTAAAGACAAACCAAAACAGGTCCAAAACGAACTTAACAAGTATAGACCCAATCCTAATGACTTCATTGGATCTATATGACATTTCTTGTAGTTGGATTAGGGTAAGTCCTGTTCGAATTTAAACATTTCCTATTGTCATTGCTTAATTTCAAACACATCCTTTGTATTTCAATTTTACCCCTATCAATTTCTTGCTTTCCGTGCCGTAAAAGTTATCTCTTTGAGTCTCGAGTTCTTTCTAAAAAAGAAGCAGAAATAAAATTGTATTCATCCGTCCTTGAACCAAGTAGATTTGTCCTTTAAAAGGTTTGGCCCTCATCTTGGTACTTGTTTTCCCTTCTTCTCTCATATTATACTATGTATATTATTTTCCTTCTATAAGTGGTAAAAATGAATTCTTCTAAACATCCAAGTGAGAGTTGCATTTCCAAAATATTATTGGTTTGTAGCATCTTTCAAGTGCTTTGCTCGAGACTCAAATAGATATGTTTTGTAATTATCGTACGTGGGAAGAAAGCAAGTGTCAAACACTGATGCTACTGGCAATTACCTGCAATTTCATCTAGAGGGCATTTCATTAAAGAAAAGAAAATAGTGTACCCTCTATTATTGTTTTTTTGTTTTCGTATATTGGCTCGTCTTATCAAATGGTTAAGCCTAATTTTTTTGGTTAAAACTTCTAAAATCATCTTTATATATGGTTAAAATATCAAAGCTAAAGTAGAGATTTTAAAGTTACGGCATATGTTCATTTCTTGATAAATTTAGAGATTATGACAGCAAATCTGGATAGATCATGTGAACCTGTACCTAACAACAAAAAATAAATAAAATAATAAAATCCGAGTGAATTACCGCCATTACGGAACCTTCCTGGTTGCAGCTTTAACTTTAAGGCCCAGTATGCATGAATTGACTAACACCCTTTACATAACTGCTATTCCGATTTTCGTCCAACACTTGAAGAAATTAAGATCCAGATTCCAGTATCATACACGACAGCAAATGTGTCTTCAGATTGAGATTATATGTAACAATTAATATACCACAAAACTCTTTATCCCACCCACTTATATTAATTAATTTGATTGAAAATGTTAATTACAATTCATTTCTTATGCTAATTAAAGTTAGAGGAGAAACTAGAGTCATTAACTTAACAAATTGAGTTGTATTGGGAGATTAGAGCAATTAGTCGATTTTCTATTACAACTCAGAGTTTTTTTTTTTTCTTTTCTTTTTTTTTCCTGTGTTTTATTATTTCTCCAGCCAATGGAACTGAGACCCCATGAGAGCACTAACACAGGCGAGGGTTGATCCCCCGCAGACACGGGAGAAACCTAGAGATCAATCCCTTATCATCTGGGTGAGAGCTAGATTCCGAACCAACTAGACAATCCATTGTTCTCAACCTGAGTGAGTTAAATAATAAAAATAGACAACCAAATTCAACTCACTTGGGGAATGTTTGTGCCACACTTTTCTATAAAAAAAAGGGGGATTGATTTCCGCGGAAAGTCCATTTTCATGCGTTTTGTGCGGGACAATTCCACGGAAACAGTTTCTTGCAATGTTAGCATTTTTCCTACTAATGTTGGTAATGGGTTTCCTACGGGGAAGTATGAGAATTTCATTTCCTAAAAAATCGTCTCCCCCCTACATAATCTCTTTTCCTCACTCTTTTTCAGCTCAACCCAAAACTCTACACAGTTCGTCAACTACAACAGCCACCTGAACCCCTTCTTCGTCGAGTGCACAACCCCATCCCTTTTTCTTCGTAGTCTCTTTCTATCTCTTTCTCAGCCAAGTCCCAACCCCCTCCCACCCACAAAACCCTCCCCCTACAGGCACGTCCCAACCCCACCCGACCAAGCCTCCCCGTCCACTCCACATCCCATCCCACCCAATCCTGTTACAACCCCCAACCCCACCAACCAAGAAAGTTCATACCACACACCAACCTCTGTAGCATGCCCCGAACCCACCCACCCCCATCATTTGTAGCACGCCCCACCCCCCAGGCACGCCCCAACCCAATTCATTTTGTTTTGTTTCTTTAAAATAAATTATTATTTGACGCCCCCCTCCTTTGTAGCATGCCCAAACCCAATTTATATTTTTTTATTTTTTTCAAATAAATTATTATTTGATGTTGAATCAATTATGATATTGTTTTCTTTGATTACTTGCGTATGTCTATGATGATTATTTTTGTGATGGATATTAATTTTGTGATGGCTTATCCTGCACCAAGCATGGAAATTTGATTTTTAATATATAATCCACAGCCACACCAAACAACATTAACACCAATGCAGTGATGAAAAAAAAATCGCACCAAACATGAATTTATAAGTCTTGCTGAAATCCTTTTCTAAGATTTCGATTTCTATGGAATTTGATAATGTGATAATTTCCTCTTTCCGTGGAAAGGCTGTGTACTCAAACATGCCTTTAGTAATTGGGTTAGAAGGAAAGAGTAAGCTTCAACCCAACTCAAGCGCGTTGGTTTATGATGATGAGTGGTTCGAATTTGATCTTTATACTATCCTACTTTTTGATTAATTGCCTTTATCAAATAGGGTTTTCTCTCATCTCCATTCTGACTCACTGCAAGATGCGTGACAGTTAATGGGTGCTTTGCAAATATTGTTACTCGAGAGAGAGAACTAGAAACAGGGCCGTTTCAAGACAATTTGAGGCCTAAAGCGATAATCCTAAATGAGGCCTCAAATTATCTATTCTTTTCTCTCTATTTTTTTTTTTTTTTGTAAGTTTTTAGTACCCGGATTTGTATTTTGAAATAGACATATTTATCATTTATAAACTATAACTAATAATATTTACAAATAGAATGAATACTAACTATAATAAAACATACAATATAAGCTTGTAATTAAAAAAGTCTTAAAAGTATAAAACAATAGAATCTGATTTAGTGATTTATCATTATTGGCTATAAAGATTGTAGATGTAGATGAGTTTCGAATTTGATGTAGGTTTTTCATTATGAAAAAAAAAAAAAAGTTTATATTTGAGTTGGTGAGTTATGATTAACATATATTATCAAAAATAAAAAACAAAATATACCCACATATATTATCAAAACATATCGACATATATTACTAAAAAAAAAAGAGAAAAAACAAGATCAATAAATCCTTAAAAAAGATTGATTTAGAAATTAAAAGAATTAGTTATAAAGAAAGGCAATCTATAAGGGAGACAGAGGGTAAGAGAGTTAAGAGTACATGTGCTGGAAAAGTGTTAGTGGAGAAACGCTCATTTGAGAAAACTCATTGGTGAGGTTGTAGGGAGGTCGAGATTTGTGGGAATTTAGAAAAATTCTACGTAGAGAAAAAGAAGGAGGACACTTGTTTTAATGCATTTTTGAAATGTGAAAAGACGAGTTAAGTGGGATGTGATACTAATTTCTATTATGGGGCCTTATTTTTTGGGGAGAAAAAAAACTATGGCAGCTGCTTTAATGCTTTTTAAGAATGTGAAAAGATGGTTTTAATAGGACGTGATACTAACGGGCCTTTTTTTTTTTTTTTTGGCTTAAAGCAAGGGCTTTTCTTGCCCTTTGGTCGAGCCACCCTTGAGTCTAGAAAACCACTAAAACGACTTATATAAATATATAAATAACTTTAGAGAGGTTTCTTCCATTAAAAAAAATTCTTATTAAAAGTCGGCTTTCTTAATTCTCTCATTGATTAGCCAAATAAGAGTCCTTAATGGATTAGAGGCTTTTTTTTATTTTTTTAAGTGAATCCAAGCCAGATTTTTTTGAAAAAGGATAAATAAAAAAAATCACCCTACCTAAAGTGGATATTATTAAAAAATCACCCTACCAAAAGTGGACAGTATTACACGTGTGGTCATGTGAACCACCTACGTCCTGTCTTTACTTCGACGTTTTTTGTTCATAGCAGTACAGTAGGGCCAGTAAGATGGGTAGCCCATAGATTCTGCGTTATATTTGTCATTAATTTCCCGGAAAAAAAAAAAACTGTTACACCTTGCTCTAACAGATTCCAATGCTCTACCCTTCGTGCCTTACTACCAACCAGATCTACTACATATTTCATTTCAACCAGCAGCTAAGTTCAGCTAACCAAGGGGTGCTAGATGAAAGGGCCCAGCCAAAAGGATGCAGAAAAAAAATAAATAAATAAATAAAAAAGAAAAAATTGGAGGCTAAAGAAATGATCTTCTTCAGGCCAGGTACCAGGAGTTTGGCATCTGAAGCTGATTGGATCACTGATTAATCTAAAGTCATAGGACTAACACATGATCCATGTATCTTCTTTTTAAAAAGGCAAACAAGAGTAGGTAAAGAAGGTAAAGATGAAACTCGAGGGCCACAGATAGTATTAGGATGAAACCAATCGCTCACTCTTATTGCACCATGTCCATATATGAAAGTTTTAGCCGAATGTTGCCTATAAATAGGTCCCAAAAGTGTAGCAACACAAGCCACAAAAAGAAAGTGAGAGCACACACAGAGAAAGTGAGAAAGATATGGAAGCCATATGGACTGCTGTTGCCATTGGCATCGCTGCTGCAGTGCTTATGGCCTTTCGGGGACGACAGAGGCAGAGGCTCAGTCGCAAGCCCACCCAATGGCCTCCTGGCCCAACCAGACTGCCTCTAATAGGCAACATGCACCAAATCCTCAAAGGGGGTGATCCGTTCCACGTCGCCATCAACAAACTAGCCCAAGTCTATGGCCCTCTCATGACCGTCTGGTTCGGCACCAGGCAACCTACCATTATAGTCAGCGACCATAACTTGGTCTGGGAGGTCCTAGTCTCCAAGTCCGCTGACTACGCCGCCCGCGAGATCCCCATTACCTTAAAGCCTAGCCTCGCCGACTTCCGCACCATCGTAAGCTCCAACGCCGGTCCCCTCTGGCACAGCCTCCGCCGTGGCCTCCAAAATGGCGCTATAGGCCCACACTCCCTCTCCCTCCAGGCGCCCTTCCAGGAATCGGACATGGCACAGATGATCAACAACATGATAAAGGAAGCCAATTTAAATGGAGGGGTCGTCAAGCCCTTCCCCCACATCCGGCGAGCCATCATTAAGCTCCTCGCCCGCATCTGCTTCGGCTGCGATTTCAGTGACGAGGAATTTGATGCCACCATGGACTTTATGGTCGAAGAAGCCTTGAGGTATAGCGACGACAGTCGCATCCTCGACACCTTCCCACCCGCCCGCTTCCTCCCTAGCGTCAAACGAGCAGTCATGCAGATGGAGAAGGTGAAGCTCCGTCTTATGGAGTGTATAGGACGCCCCCTCGATTCCCCTCTACCTCCCACCTGTTACGCTCACTTCCTCCTCTCACAGAGCTTCCCGAGAGAAGTAGCCATCTTCAGCATCTTCGAGCTGTTTCTCCTAGGCGTGGACAGCACAGGGTCGACGACCATGTGGGGGCTTGGGCTGCTGATGCAGAACCAGGAGGCGCAACAGAAGCTCTACCAAGAGATAAGAGAGCACGCCGGCTGCAATGAGAAGGGGGTAGTGAAGGTAGAAGAGATTGGAAAACTGGAATATCTGCAGGCTGTTGCGAAGGAGACGATGCGGATGAAACCCATTGCACCACTTGCTGTACCGCACCAGGCTGCAAGAGATACTACGTTGGACGGGCTGCATGTGGCTGAGGGGACGACCGTTTTGGCGAACCTCTACGCTCTGCATTACGACCCCAAGGTGTGGGATGAGCCGGAGCGGTTCAAGCCGGAACGGTTCTTGGAGTCGTCGAAGGAGTTCTTAGGGAAGAGAGGGCAGTACACGTTCCTGCCCTTTGGGGCTGGAATGAGAGCCTGTGCGGGTATGGAGGTAGGGAAGCTTCAGCTCCCGTTCGCAATCTCCAACCTGGTCAACGCTTTCCACTGGTCAAATGTTGTGGAGAAGGAGGCGCCGAAGCTCATCGAGGGTTTCTCCTTCATTCTCTCCATGAAAACCCCACTCGAAGCTAGAATCGTACCACGTGGCATATGATCATGGTCCCTTTATAGTGCTTGCTGCTGCTGGGCCTAGTCGCCTCTACTTAATTTTCACACCCTACACTCAGCTCTGCAGTCCGAACATATCCTAGTTGTCTACAGGTGGGGTACTCTTTTGATACTGTCCTCTCTAATTAAAAGAGTAGAAAATAAATGTGTAGTCTACTTGAGACTTTCCAGCGCATACGCGTAAGCATGTCAGGACTGGGTTGTCCTATATATACATGTACTTTGAATAAACTACAGAGAAATTGTCCAACGCCATGCGCAATGATACAAGTCCATGCAGAGCTTCTGGAGTCAAAACAGTGGAAGCATGTGGCCTTACAATAAGAAAATTTCTAAAAGCCAACTTTAGTAGATCTTTCATTTGGGGCAAAAAAAAAAAAGAGTCATGCTTTTTGGCCTGACTTTGGGACCGGTCCACGGATCGGTCCCAAAAGTCAGGCCAAGTAGCATTTTTCAAAAAAAAAAAAAAAAAACGGTAGGTCAGTCAAAACTATTTTGCTATCAGGATGTATAGTCATCCGCTATCAGTTCTGTTCAAAAAAGAAAGCAAGTTTTGGACCTCCAAATGCAAACGACTATGGGGCCTTTAAGCTAACAAGCTAACTAATCCACACGGTCCAAGTTTGGGCAGTTATAAAAAGTGTGAAGCAAATTCAAGCCTTGTGCCACATCCACTATGTATTTAATGGCTAACATTTTACAATTTTCTCTTGTATGGAGGGCGCCAAGAAACTTGCAATACTTAGTTTGATAGTAGAAGTGAATGATTAGGCATCTCCATAAGATGACACAATTGGACTATTAAATTTGGGCCAACAGTCAACGAGATACTATAATGCAAGAACAAATATAGATTGTAGCCACCATGAAAGTTTCCCTTTATTTAAAGAAATGATCACATGTTGCTACTTCTCATGCTAATCTTCAAGGCTTGAAACCCCCCCCCCCCCCCCCCCCCCCCCCCCCCTTTTTTTTTTTTTTTTTACTAAAACCCTTTAATACATATGCAATTTCATGAATCATTGATGACCCAGTTGCATAGTCATGAAATTTCTTTTACGACTCATATGAAATTTCTAGGAAATTCTTTTTTGGTCTACATACCGAAATGAAACAACTTTACATAACTTCTCAGTTAAGATTTCAATATGTTTCGGTCAATTTTGAAAACTTTGATCAATTTCAATAGATTTCAGTCAATTTCATTGGATTTTGTAATTTTTGATAAAAATAATATTAAAAAATAACTTATTGCAGTCTTTTCCTTAAAAGCCTCAACCCTGAGCCCTCTTATAAGCATAAATAAAGGAATAAAGAAGAAGGAGAAGAAGAATTATTATTCCACTTAAAATAACTCCCTAATCAAATTTCTACATGTGTATATATATTTTTATATTTATATTTCTTCTAAAATATAAGTCTGAAATGTTTCACCGAATTTCCAAATCAGACAAGATTTTTCATTTGGATGCCAAACCAAAACGACGTCCAAAACTAAATTCACAACTATGCCCAATTGTCACTGCAGTCAAAGTTTGCTCTCCAGTTGGCTTACTCACATCTAAAATACTTGATTGACTTAATTATATATCGTTATTCACATAGCACGAATCTAGGAAAAACCTTCTTGGAACTAGATTTAGATCTTAATAATTCTTAGGGTGATAATCTAAGGACGCTTAATTTGATTTAAAAATGGACACCAATAAAGATTGTGAGGGTAACATGGTGGGAGCATATAGAGGAACAACGTATTGTCAATATTGTTTTATTCTTGTGGCAGGCAGATCCACATTAGTGTAAGATCATGTCTGGTGGAATCTCGGCTGTTGGGATCCTTTTAGGCGTGTGTGCCAAAAAAGGATAAGCTAGGGGAGTTTCTGTGAATCCCACGTTGGATATGGCCGCTCAGATCCTTGGGCTTAAAAGTAAAGTTCATTCTTAATTCTATGTGATGCATTTTAAAGTCATACGGCCCTCGGGATCCCAAAAGAACTTCAATGTTAGGTGTGGTCGAGCGGAAGCGGTACCAAGAACTCATCGCGTGTGTACGTAGGCAAAAGCAAATAATATCATACTAAGTTGGGCTACGATGTCGTGACAAGTACTACCAGAGCCGAGGACGACTCTTATTCCAGTTAGGGCGACTGGGAGATGTCGTTTGGTGAAATCCCTTGAGGCGTGTGTGCCAATAAAGGATAATCCAGAAGAGTCTCCGCATGTCGCACATCAGATACGGCTGCCCAAATCCCCCTATCTTAATTCGACAAGATGCTTTTTAAAGTTGTTAAGGGGCTTAGATTCCATAAGTATTTTGAAGTTAAGCATGCTCAAAGCTATGACACCATGTGGACAATTTACAATTAATTCACTCCTATTATTCTCCCACATTTGAATTGATAAGACGATAATTTTTTTTCCAATCAAGTAATGCCCACCCTTTGATTGATCAGTATACGGAAAACAAAATTAAGTATTGTATCTATGTTCCTTCTTTTAAACATATATTTTACGTCAGATGGGCTACGTTTGAAATCCATTGTCGGGATACATGAGTGGTTCAATTTCCGTACACCTAATAATGGGCCCATCATAATTTTGGGCCCAAGTTGCCCAAGTTTTTATCGTTGACTGCTCCATTATTTTCATGGTCTACTCTCTCACAAGATCCGGTTCGGATATGTTTGATTTACACCTGGGCGGTGCCGAGACCCAAGAACTACAGGTCGCAATGGACAGGTCGCTGGTCAGAGACGGTATGGGCCTAACCCAAGCTTGGCCAATCCATGAGTTGAGTTGAAAATGTCAAACCCTAATCAAACAAGCAAACAAAGTGGGTCAAAAAAACCCTTAAATTAATTATCAGGTTTGATTCTTGGGCTGACATGCAATAAGTTTTTTTTTTTTTTTTTTTAAATAACATTGGGTTGCGTCAGGTTGGCAGAATGAATCTTATTCCAACCCATTCATTAATCAGCTTCAAATTTTCAACCCAAAGTGAAC
Organism: Camphora micrantha; assembly: GCA_003546025.1. NCBI lineage: Eukaryota > Viridiplantae > Streptophyta > Magnoliopsida > Laurales > Lauraceae > Camphora > Camphora micrantha. Next base: position 4,390,590 of record QPKB01000008.1, read on the forward strand.
CTAGAATTTAGAAAAGATTAACCTAAACCCTGAATCACGGGTCGGGGAGAGGGTTTGACCGACAGGTCAGGTCAGTAATTTCCACCCCTACAAGGCAAGTTGACCTCGGCCCACCATACTGCTGTACTGGGCTAAAGTTCACAGACCAATGCTAAGGCCGAAAGCTAACAATACATTGCCCAGTAGAATCCCCAAATCTGATTTCCAGGTCAGGCAAACCAAGAACAACAAATTGGGCTCATGATAACTGTGTTCCCATCAAAACCTGGCCTGGATCATCTAAGGTGATGGAATTATATCGTGGGCCACAGGTTGCGAGGAAATTAAGAGAGAGCAAAACCAGTCAGGCCATGATAGTCACAAGATTTTAACACAATAAGATGTTCAAGAACGCATGCAGACACGAAAATTCTAATAGTTGATGACATAGGAGTTCAAAGAACCAATATGATTGTAGCACTGGTTCCAGCCAGGGCTCTAATTTTCCAAAACTTGACTGGAAATCGTCATCAACAAACATACCAACTACAAATAGCGGGCATGTGAAAATGGTGATTTTGTTCATTCGGTCAAATGAAGGAAATGAGTTCATCGATGGGGATAAACATGAAATGAAAGTTTACAAAATTCTACTTAAACCCACTTTTAGTCAAAACACTTTGGCCCACTTTTGATGATGATGATACAAAAGACTGAAGTTAATGAAATTAAAACACGTATCTATACAAGGGTGCCAAAATCCAAAAATCTAAAATTATGATAAAAAAACCTCTCAAACTTTTTGAAAATTACACACTACCTCTACTATGGTCTGACGTATGTGAATCTCGACAAAACTACACACACACATTTCTAACATTAAATCGTACTCATTTGGCTCTTAAAATAACTTAATTGTCTAACAATGTAATTAACTAGGCTAATACACACTTAAAGTTTCGAAACTTTACAATTGCCGAAGGTTAATTAGGTAGGTCTTTCTTAAGTCTGGACCCTCCTAAGACCTGCTTTGGAGGGATCCGCACCGGGTGATGATTATAGATCATGATAGATTGGCTGATATGTATCTACTTAGGACCGAGATGGATCTAAATATGTCTACATTAAATCCATTTCAAATTTTTAACATGGAAAATAGTCTATGTTGCTTTAATTTGAATGAAGCTGTTTATCCAGTGGAAACAAATTTACCTTGTTAAACCAACACAAACGTCCCTTTCGTATTAGGACTGGCTCCAACTAGGGTGACATATTCTGACGCATTTATAAATATAAAAATAAAATAAAAACATATTAATTAACGCATATTAATCCTATAATATTTATCTCTTGTTACCACTTCCATCCATTCATCTAGAGGAATGTGGCCTCGAAAATACTGGAAAAAAAAATCACGCACAATACATTTTCTTAAAATACAATAACTGCCTTGGAAATAAAAGAATCGCGGCAAATTGTTTTAACACTGAAGAAACTGTTATAGATATTAGGAGATAATATATACTAGGTTTGAGTAAGGTTAAGTTTGAATTGGAATAATTTCCTTCTTTCTTGGATAAATTTGAATGATTTTCCCTAATGAAAGATTGGGTGGAATTTATGAAAAAAGAAAGGTAGTCTTCATAATTTTCTTCAGAAACTGCTCAAGTTTACTCCCTACATCTCATGAGATTGTGGAGGTCCTATCAAGAAAAGGAGGGTTTCAAACATGTTAAATCAGTTGGTTAGGACATGTTTCTGTTTTAGTGATGGGAAGCATGCACCCACAAAATTAGGCTGCCACTTGAACTCATTTAACTGATCGATCAGCATCAATTGACATACAGTTAGTATCACCAATTTTCTACTCTACTCTTCCTGGATCGTCTGAAAGGTTTGGTTTGCTCCCAGCCAGCTTTGAGACATCCTTTGCCTGTTCACCCCATCCTAGTCCTATTAGGTGTGTTAATTAGCTTTATGTTTGTTAAGTTTTGTTTGTTTGGTTAGTTTAGTTCCCCTGTTCTGGCTCTTGTATCTGTTTTGTATCTGTTTTGGGGGTTTTTGCCCAGTTACTCTTCCTTCAATATACACTAACCTTCTAGCAAAACAAAAAAAGAAAAGAAAAACTCTGTAGTGATGGGGCACGATTTGTTATAAACTGGTCCCACTCCAGAGAATTTCACATCAAATAGTATCTGCTCGTTGGACATGTATCACATGTGTGGAGTATCACTGCTTGATTTCAGTTTTCCTTTACCACAACTTGGGATCAGGCAAGTCAGATGTAATCCCAAATTATTGAGATTTTTTTTGTGTGTGATTTTTCTTTTAGAATCCCACGTGCATGAGCATGCAAAATAATTGGAGAAGAAGGTAAGGCCATATGGTCCACCCTTTTTTACAAGTTGATAAGTTTTGATTGTATTAGTGATGTCTCTCAATCGAAAAAAAAAATAATAATAATAATATTTCGTATCGTATGCATCTAAGATGCACACTTCCCTCCATGCAGGGAGATAGAGATAGAGTTAGCTATCATACTAAAAGTAGCACCCCGTGCTTAGCACAGGCAATATAATTTATAATATTAAAAATAATATAATTTCTAAATAATATTTAGTCTAAATTATATTGAGATGGTAAAAATATGTCAAATGGTCAATTATTTTTAATGATGTGAAACAACATTCTAGGTTGTCTTTAATAATACTTTGTGTACATTGATGTGAAGATAGGAATTTTTATTGTTCAATGAAAATAAGAATTCATCCACTTATAAATAATTTTTTATATGCATCTCCGCATCTAGAATGCAAAAATAAAATAAAAAAAACTAAATGATTTATATGCATTTTGTCCGCCTTTAAAAGCTCTCTAAACCAAGAATTACATCATGACTTCTATGATCCTTATGTGTTTTTTGTAAATAATTTCTGTTGCTATTATTTTATTAGATTATTACAAAGGATGATTTATTCTAGTCATGATTTCGGAAATGCGGGTTAGGATTTCAATCATGGAGCCTTCTGAAAGGTTTTTAATACCAATTAGTCCAATCCATCTACATTTTAGGTATATTATCTTCTTTCAAAGATTCTTTTTTCATTTTTTTTCCTTTTTTTGATGTAAAGTTTTTTTAATTAAATTATTGGTGTTTAAAGGGCTTCTTTTCCTTAGCCATTCTCATCATTTCTTTTCTTTTCAATAACCCTTGGATTCAATATATGGAAAGATCTAGATCCCTAATTTTGAATTTTTTCTAATATCACAAAAATCTTTTACTTAATGTTTGTATGCTTTGTTTTGAGCATCTTTAAGTAAATATCTTTAATAATCAACCAACTTTTCCTTTTCTTTTCCTCTTTTTCCCCCTCTTTCAACCACCCCCCCGCCCCGCCCTCTCTTTTTATTTTATTTTATTTTGAATCTTTTGTGTGCGTGTGTGGGTGGTTGTGGGTGTGTGTGTTTGTGTTGTGGTAAAAATTTACTTAAAATGGAAAGGCTGCATACATTATGTACATCACAATGAATTATAAGATACAAGAGGTTTTTGCAGAGTATCGCATGTTTTGTTTTTACACATGAGACATGTACAAGTGATCCTAAAACATTGGGAAAAAAAAAAAGAAAAAAAAAAAAAAAAAAAAGAACATTGGCATGGGGAGGCTACATAGTGGAAAAGCTCAAGCATCTAAAGTACCCTTTAATTTTATTTACTTTTGCTCTCTTGATTTTTATTCCATAAAATTTGTAGTAGTTACTTGTATAATATAGTACATGGTTTGTTTTTTGTTAATTTTAAAAGTGACTGGCAGGGAGGGGAAGAGTTTTGCATCTCCCCCAACAAAAATCTTCCCACTAACAACAACCAATGTACAGAGTCCACCGACACTTCGCAGATACTGATATGATGGATTTAGTGCTTCTTTTTTTTTTTTTTTTTATCTGTTTTGTGTTCTGTAGGTAGTAAGGACAGTTAATTGTATTCTGAATACTTAGTGTTTAATATATTATCTCCTTTTCCTTAAAAACAAGCAAAGAAAATCTCATAGATCATTGATAGTGGGTAGGGGTTCACCCATGTATTAAGCACCTAGGGCGTCCACCCCACCTTGATCTGCAAAAAGCCCACAGAGGGCTATGGGTCGTCTGGTCCATGCACCCGTTTAGGCACCAAACGAAAATAGTCTCCCAATCCCTAGGCTCTAACCTTAATCCCATTTCCCTAAATCTTAAATCCATAAACTGATCCCTAAATCCCTAAGTCCTAGTCCGCTTTTCGAGACTTTTAATACCTAATTGTAGCCCTTAAATCTTAACCCCTAAATCCTTAAACCGTCACCCTTATCTCCTTTCCCGGAATCTCCAAAAAAAAATAATAATAATAATAAATCTAAATCCCAATCCAATCCCGAAATACCCAAATCAAATCCCTCTCTAGAAAGGATTTCTTTTCCTTTTTTTGTAAATCTAAACTGATAACGAAACTGTTTGATCTGCTTGTGAACATGACTTTATGTTGGCATGTTGGCATGTATCTCTTTTAACATTTATCGCATCTTTTTTGGTTTTGTAACCTTGCCTATTTTCAATTTATGGTGAACACTTATAAGTGAAATTGCTTCATTATTCTTTTTTTCTCTCCTACTCCTTGATATGTTGGTGTAAATTGTATTATTCTTTATTGGGGTCTGACCACAAAGAGATAGCAGCATTGCTAGCCTATATTGTTGGGGTAAATATTAGGGGTGCACATGGGCGATTCGGATCGGTTTAGAGGGAAAACCATCAACCAAACCGAACTCATCGATTTTCTATTTTCTCAAACAGAACCGAACCGGTTCGTTTCGGTTATGATTTTTTATTTTTTTATTTTATTTTATTTTCACAAAAAAACTGCAGTTCAAACTTGATCCATCAAATAAAATGAGGAGAAGCTGTAATGAACACAAAAAATATATTTCATAATTCGTTTCAACCAAGTAAGCATACATAAAACGATGGATGAATTATTTCCATCCATCATCCGGTCGCGTGATTAAATGGACCAAGCCAAGTTCGGCCAACTTTTTAGGCCAATGAGCTGAAGTAGTTCAAATCTTCTGGTAAAATACATCAACAAAATGATTAGGCAAGTAGCTGTTTCTCTGCAAAAAACCTGGACCATACTACATTACTTGATCCAGACTAATGAATTCAACACAAAAGGCACTAGTTATTTATTTATTTATTTATTTTTTGCCAACAAGATGGGTTCGAGTGGAATGTAACCCCAATTTTAAACTAATTGAGATGAGCCTCTTTATAGTTCACTTTCTCTTAGGTCAGACCAAACCCTTGGACAATACTACTTAAAACCCAATAATGCACATTTCTTGTAGAATTTTCATCAAACATGTAACATGTAAGTAGAACATACAAACGCTTCCCCTAAGGCTTAAATAGTCAAAACTCAATACTCAAGTTAATACATATGGTCGGTTCAGTTTAGGCGGTTAAAAGTGAGTTCAAATCGACAACCGATCGATGTAAAGCGGTTTCTATGATTTTCAAACCGTTGACCAAATCCATCTATATAAAACCGATCCGAACCACCCGGTTCGGTCCGTTCGGTTGGTTTTGCGGTGATACTGGATTTTTTGTGCAGCCCTAATATATTTATATTCCTTGCGTTTGATTGAATTACCTTAAGAACTATGGTTTTATGTTGTTCTAAAAACATATTTCTTGTCGGATATCCTTTTATGTAGTTTGTCTCTTTCTTTTTAATGTCCCTTTCAAATTGTGTCTATTTTACTTACCATTAGTCATCTAAACGTGAAAGAACTTGTTACCATTATTATTGAGTATTATCGTAGATTAAGGATTAGTGAAATTTAACAAAATCAGAGACTAGTCCAGGTTCCCATTTCTAGAAGGGTAGAAGACGTGTCATATTAGCCGAATGTTGCCTATAAATAGGTCCCAAAAGTGTAGCAACACAAGCCACAAAAACAAAGTGAGCGCACACCCACAGAGAAATTGAGTAAGATATGGAGGGCATATGGACTGCTATTGTCATTTGCTTCGCTGCGGCAGTGCTGATAGCCTTTGGGCGACGCCAGCGGCGCAGTGGCAAGCCAACCCAATGGCCTCCTGGCCCAACCAGACTGCCTCTAATAGGCAACATGCACCAAATCCTCAAAGGGGGTGATCCGTTCCACGTCGCCATCAACAAACTAGCCCAAGTCTATGGCCCACTCATGACCGTCTGGTTCGGCACCAGGCAACCTACTATTATAGTCAGCGGCCATGACTTGGTCTGGGAGGTCCTAGTCTCCAGGTCCGCTGACTACGCCGCCCGCGAGATCACCTCTATCGCCAAGTCGGGCACCGCCGACTACCGCACCATCGTCAGCTCCGACGCCGGTCCCCACTGGCACAGCCTCCGCCGTGGCCTCCAAAATGGCGCTATAGGCCCACTCTCCCTCTCCTTCCAGGCCCCACTCCAGGAATCCGACATGGCACAGATGATCAACAACATGATCAAGGAAGCCAATTTAAATGGAGGGGTCGTCAAGCCCTTCCACCACATCCGGCGAGCCACCATTAAGCTCCTCTCCCGCCTCTGCTTCGGCTCCGATTTCAATGACGAGGAATTTGATGCTACCATGGACGTTATGGTCGAAGAAGCCTTGAAGTATACCGACGACGCTCGCATCGTCGACACCTTCCCACCCGCCCGCTTCCTCCCTAGCGTCAAACGAGCCATCATGCAGATGGAGAAGATGAAGCTCCGTGTTGAGGAGTGTATAGGACGCCACCTCGCTTCCCCTCCACCTCCCAACTGTTACGCTCACTTCCTCCTCTCACAGAGCTTCCCCAGAGAAGTAACTATCTTCAGCATCTTCGAGGTGTTTCTCCTAGGCGTGGACAGCACAGGGTCGACGACCATGTGGGCGCTTGGGCTGCTGGTGCACAACCAGGTGGCGCAACAGAAGCTCTACCAAGAGATAAGAGACCACGCCACCTGCAATGAGAAGGGGATAGTGAAGGTAGAAGAGGTTGGCAAGCTGGAATACTTGCAGGCTGTTGTGAAGGAGACGATGCGGATGAAACCCATTGCACCACTTGCTGTACCGCACCAGGCTGCAAGAGATACTACGTTGGACGGGCTGCATGTGGCTGAGGGGACGACCGTTATGGTGAACCTCTACGCTCTGCATTATGACCCCAAGGTGTGGGATGAACCGGAGCGGTTCAAGCCGGAGCGGTTCATGGAGTCATCGAAGGAGTTCTTAGGGAAGAGAGGGCAGTACTCGTTCCTGCCCTTTGGGGCTGGAATGAGAGCCTGTGCGGGTATGGAGGTAGGGAAGCTTCAGCTCCCTTTCGCAGTCTCCAACCTGGTCAACGCTTTCCACTGGTCATATGCTGTGGAGGGCGAGGAGCCTAATCTCAGTGAGGATTTCTCCTTCATTCTCGCCATGAAAACCCCACTCGAAGCTAGAATCGTGCCACGTGGCATATGATCATGGTCCCTTCATTGCTTAATAATGCTGCTGGGCCTACTCGTATCTAACTTAATTTGCACACCCTACTCTCAGCTCAGCAGTCGGCACATATCCTAGTTGCCTACAGGTAGGGTACTCTTTGGATATTGTCTAATTAAATGATTAGAAAATAAATGTCTAGCTAGTCTAGATGGGTGGACGGTGAATGTCTCAGCCACCAAACCTCCACTTGAACACCCAACATGCCTTGACTTCTGCTGAGAATGGAGTGTGAGCGGACAGCGGAATCTCTCTCTCCTTCCTCAAAATAATCATGAAAATTGTAATTAGGTTCAGGTAGTTATCGGGGCCGTTCATGGTTGGACCCGGGATGTAAGTTTCTATCGTGAATATGCTGATGGTTTTATATTTTGGACTGGTCATATCTTCTTCTTCTTCTTCTTCTTCTTCTTCTTCTTGTTCTTTGTTTTTTATCTTCATTTTAACTTTCAAAAGTGTTGATATTTGGTGCAACCATATTGCTACAATGAAAAATAATATCATACTTAAAAGCTGTTAAGAAATGTTTCGAATAAGTGGCAATGAACCCCGCTACAACACATTCACAGACTGGATCGCATTATCAAAAATGATGGGGTACTAGTAGAACTCATGATAAAAGGTAACATTCATTATTAGATCTTAGTCAACAATTTAGATCCTCTAATTTTGGATGTCAGCCACATGTACAGCCACACTTGCCATTCTTTAAGATTGACTTTACATATTATACAAAAAAAAATTGGGGTAAATTAGCCAATAGTCCATGAGCACGGTCTTTTAAGGCATCAAGGACAATAATTTTTTTTCTGATGTCTCTAATCCAAACAGCTGCAGACGTTTTGGTGAAAGGTCCCTAATATGCTATGTCATATATTTTCATGACCAATTTGCCCATTTCTCCCACATTTTCTAGACAAGTTCTCTCTCATTCTTTGTTATCCCAAAGAACTCTTTTCTTCTTCTTCTCTAAGAAGGAGGGACTTCATTAGAGAGCTCTACAAATCGAATTAGGCCATCTCCAACTACACCAACCACGATGGCGATGGCTCGGCGATGAAAACGCGACCAGTCTCGGCCTTCTCCGGCGATGGGTTTTACATAACACAAAAACCCATTGTTGTCTTGCTTTTTCTTTGCTTTTTCCGTTTCGTGTAAATCTATCTCTTGCAATCATAACAACAAAAAATGGGGTCTCTGTTTCTTTCTTGCAAGAATACTGTTACTATTTGAGTTTTTGAAAATTTATCTGAGTTTTGAAAATAAGTAGTTTGGAATGAGATTTTTCTGTTTCGTTTTATGGGTTGTTTTGTTCTGCTTGTTAGCAAAAGCCTACACATAGCAACAGCCTTCTTCTTCTAAAAAGTTATATAAGTTTAGATAATTTATCAGAGTTTCTAAGAAACTCAAATAAATTTGCCAATAACTCACACAAATTTCACAGAAACTCTGATAAACTGGACAAAAACTCAGATAAATTTGCCGAAACTGAGTTTCGGCAAGTTTATCTGAGTTTCTGGCAGAACTCAAGTAAATTAATCTGAGTTTCTAGCAGAAACTTTTCTCACTTTTATATGTCATACATTTTTCTCATTACCTTCTATAACATCTATTTCTACAATATATGATGTATACTTGTATTATGTACTATTTGGAGCTTGCCTCTGCATGAAGAAAAGGAAGACACATGCGTCCATGTGTTAATTTCTCTGTGTTTAAAACCTCATCCATGTGTTTATTTCCATCTGTTCAAATCCTTCTCTTCACCTTTGAGTAAAGGGAAAAAGTTTAATCACCACAAAATTCTTGGATGTACAAAGCAAAACTAACAGAATTCTGAGTTGTGCTAAGTGGGTAGAATCCATCTTAATAGAATATGGAACTGTGCCAAATATGTTGAAGGCATTTTATCAAACTAAAGTAGCTCTCTTTTGCATTTCCCCTAATAGTAGCATTCTTGAGGTGTTAAAATCTGACCAAATTATCTTTGGAAAAATACTTTGAATTTCATTGATGGAACTCAAATCTCAAGACCTTTAATGTGATTTGTAGAAAGGATTCGGCATTACATTTTTCTATTTTTTTCTACTCGTAGAGTTATATACTAGTGACAGGAGGAAATTATGACAGTTTCTTATATTTGCTTCTAATAGTACAATGCCAGATAAATTTGCCAAGAACTCAGATAAATTACACAAAATCTTTGATAAACTGGCCAAAAACTCAGACCAATTTATCTGACTTGCTGGCAGAACTCAGGAAGGGGAATGATCACTTTGGTGTCAAGGTTGTTCTCTTCTAGCTCACCGGCCATGTAAATTATGTTGGGCATCTCTGGGAGTTGATCGAGAGCCAGCCCTTATTCATCATAGGTCCCTTGTAATCCTATGGAATTATTAGTGAAAGGTGTCTTATGCGAGTCTTTTTTTTTTTTTTTTTAAATGGCTACAGAGAGCTGAAGCATACTCTTGTTCAGGACGGAGAGTTTTTTTTTTTTTCTAATTTAGGAGGACAGAGAGTCGGGTGCCAAATGAAGTAGTGGTTATTGATTGGCGATTTTTTTTATATAGTGACATACATTGTAAACTTTTGAAGGGATACACTGATGTTATTATGTTTCTCTTTTGAATGATTTCCTTTTCTTTTAAAATTACTGGACCATTTTGTGGTTACATTGAGGTGTGGAATTGAATGCCATCGACCCAACTCTATAAGCACAGCCTAGGCTAAATATCTTGATGCCTGCTACCACTACTATAACAGATGAAGAGACTGAAAAATCACTGACTTTAGTTATTCAAATATGTAAGTCTCTAGCCTCCCTTTATTCTCATATCATATCATTACAAAAAGCAAAACAAATTTATCTAACAGCAAACTCGGAAAAATAAGAAATTTATCTGAGTTTTTCTGAAAATTTATGTTAATTTCTGGTGAAACTCATTTGACAAATTTATCTGAGTTTTATCTGACTTTTGCTAAAACTCAGATAAATTTGTCTGGAGTCTGCTTTTGCTAACGTATACAGGGGCTTTTTTGTCTTTTTCACTGCCTCAGTTTTATGAGAGGACTTCCGTCGGTACGATAAGTTATTATGGACCTTAGTCTTTAAAATCAAATGTTCAGGGACCTCCGCCCAAAATCCCCAAAAAATTGTGCCTATAAATGTACATAATCAGGGAATACAATCCATACAATGTTTCTTTCTTTTACAATGGGCCCCATCAAAATTACCACAATTGATTTAACAGTAATGCATCATTAGCATTTGTACATGGAGGGTCCAATTGATATCACAAACTCATTCATTCAACCTACTCCCATTTAGTTCATGAGCAAAGCGTGCATACTTTGAATGTATGGTCCAGTCCAACATTAGTCCGTCATTTTGTTTTGAAAGATTGGAGGGTTTGTTCATTGTTGCAAGATTTAATGAAAACACGACTCGGGTTCCTGATGACTGGGGGCGGCGGTCAAGCCCATCATCCGCCTACATATCAGGACTGGGTTGTCCAATACTTTGAATTTTCTGCTGGCCAAACTCATATGGTTGAAGTTTCCTACTTTACCTGAGGAAAGGACAAATTGTCCAACGCCGTGCGCACTAATGCAAGTCCATGCAGAGCTTCTGGAGTCGAACAGTGGAAGCATGTGGCCCTACAGTAAGAAAAATTCTAAAAACCAACTTTAGTAGATCTTTCATTTGGAGGAAAAAAAAACAAACAAACAAACAACATGCCTGTCAAAACTATTTTGCTATCAGGATGTATAGTCATCTGCTATCATATATATTAAAAAAAAAAAAAAAAAAGAAGCAAGATGTGGACCTCCAAATGCAAACAAATTGGGGCCTTTAACCCAACAAGCCAACTAATCCACACGGGCAAGTATGGGACACTGTTTCGAATATGAAGTGGTACATTTATAAAGTAGTACGCCCGGGATCCCATAAGAACTTCAATGTTAGGCGTGGTCAAGCTACTAATCAAGAAGTCATCGCACGTGCACGTGGGCCAAAACGGATAATATCATGCTAAATTAGGCTAGACTGCCATGACAAGTGCTATCGGAGCCGAAGACGACTCTTATTCCAATTGGATAGACAAGTGCTATCGGAGCCGAAGACGACTCTTATTTCAGTTGGGATGACTGTGAGATGCCGTCTGGTGGAATCCCATGAGGCATGTGTGTGCCAAGAAAGGATAATCCAGAGGAGTCACCGCATGAACATCAGATATGGTCACCTAAATCCCCTAGTCTTAATTCTACAAGACGTGTTTTGAAGTCATTCCGAAGTTAAACGTGCTATGAGGTATAACGAGCTATGACACCAAGTGGACAATTTGCAATTAATTCATCCCTATTATTCTCCCACATTTGAATAAATAACGACTTAAATTCATTTCCACTCAAGTAATGTCCAACCATGTTTCTGGACCCAGGTTGCGAGGAAAGAGAGAGTAAAACCAGTCAGGCCATGATAGTCAAAAGATTTTAACGCAATAAGATGTACAATAACACAAGCAGACACGAAATTTTAATAGCAGATGACATAGGAGTTCAAAGAACCAATAGGATTGTAACACTGGTTCCAGCCAGGGCTCTAATTTTCCAAAACTTGACTGGTAATCGCCATCAACAAGAGACCAACTACCAAAAGCCACCATGAATAAACCTTGTGGGTGGGGCACAATCAATGACCAAAGGGCGGGGTCAAAAATGACTGCAGTCAAATAATCTCTGGATCTCAAACAATGAAGTTTATTGCTTATTTAAGTTTAGACTGTCACTTTGTGTAAAAATTTTTTCACTTCCCCATTAATATATATTATAGGTGTAGGATTCTATTTCGAAATTGGAATCCGATTTCACAAGTGATTGCAAAATTGGAACTCAATTACAAAATTGAAGCTCAATTTCGATTTCAATTTTAATTTAAGGAGAGATTTTAGGGATTTTGAAGAAATTTTTCAATTTTAGTCATCTAAATTTAGAGTCCAGTACATTCAACACATATATCTACACATTAGACTTTTATATAAAGGGACTTTGGTCGCAGATCCCTCAACTTGTGACTTTAATGCAAATAATCCACAAAAAAATTAAAGTCATGCAGCCAAAGGTCCCTCTCACACTTTCTCATACTTAAAATGTCTAATTTACCCTTTCTTTAAATCATATCCCATAATTAGTGGGATATCCCATTAACAATGGTCAACTACCATTTAATTGACCACGATTAATGGAATCCCATTAATGAGATTTTCAAATAAATTCTAAAAACACACAAATAAATTTCAAAATAACTCAAATAAATTTTAAAAAATCCAATAATTTCAAAAACCTCAATAAATTTAAAAAAAAGAAATAAATTTAAAAAAAAATGCAAATAATTTTAAAAAAAATCAAAATAAATTTCAGAAACTATAAATAAATTTCAAAAGACTCAAATAAATCTCAAAAGATCCAAAGAAAATTCAAAAAATGCAAATAAATCTCAAAAGATGCAAATGAATTTCAAAGGACGTAAATAAAATCCAAAATACGTAAATAAAATTTAAAAAATGCAAATAAATTTCAAAAGACGCAAATGAATTTCAAAGGACGCAAATAAAAATCCAAAAATACGTAAATAAAATTAAAAAATACAAATAAATTTAAAAAAACGAAAATACATTTTCCAAAACTAAGATAAACCAATTTTCCAAATTTTAGAAAAAAAATTCAAAAACTCAAGTATTTTTGTCAAAACTTAGTTAAATTTATTTTAAAAAGTACAAATAAATTTTAAAAGACACAAATAAAATTCAAAAACACAAATAGATATAAGAAAATACAAATAAATTTTCCAAAAAACAAAGAAATATTCGTTCAAAAACTCAGTTAAAATTTTCAAAATGGAGATAAATTTGTGAGAAAGACGGCTATATTTTTCAAAAAATCAAATAAATTTGTCAAAAACTAAGATAGATTTGTTCAGAACTCAGATAAATTTGTTCCAAAACTCAGATAAATAGTCAAAAACTCAGATAGTTTTGTTCAGAACTCAGATAAATTTGTAAGGATTATAATCCTATTATAATTAGTATTGGCAAATTCATTAGGTATTGGACAAAACTTGGGATTTATTTATAATTATAATTTTAGTGGGACTGCCCAAAGAAGATGGATTTGTGATATGGAGTTTCCTTTTATCATTTCATGAGGACTACCATATGAGAATTCATCATGATGACATCACATGAGTACACATGAGTATTGTTCCATGTTATCACACGTAGTGGACTCTTGCCATAAGGACTTTTGCCATTTTCATGGTGACATCACGAGACAAAGTAAATAGTATACAAGAAAGGAGAAATCATAACAAGTGTCATCTCATACAGACTTTTGACTTGATGACATCACATGGGAAAAAAAAAGAAAAAAAAAGAAAGGGTGGAGAGGTACAGCGTACAACAGCAGGACATATGGAAAATAATAAAAAGTAAGGGAGGAGAGGTTAAGCAGATGTACAAGCGCAGGCAGTAAGTCATCCTCTTGAGCGCACAATTATGCGCTCGAGCGACCAATGCCCAGAAAGTTTAATTTGAGTAGGAAACTACTTTTTAATTTGTTTCAAGTTATTTTTTTGAGTCCTACTTGCTTTACAAGTATTGAGGCATGGATTAAAGCCTATATATTACCTTCCTCTCTCAACTCTAGCATACGACTCTCCCATCCAAAATTCTAGAGATCTATTGAGATATTAGTTTTCACTCAAAAGCTTCAAGTTGTTGTGCTGAAGTTCAAGTCTTTGGAGGTTCTTCCTGCTACTTTTCTGTAGTGGATTCATCTTGAAGAGGCGTTCAATGTGGTTGGTTCAAGCACGGTGAAGGTGCACGGTGAGCAGTCGACAAGATCAAAGCAGTCCTTACGTTGAGTTAACAACTGGGAAAGGGTTCTAAGTGTCTTTGTAACTTTCAATTCATATAGTGCTTGGTTGTCTGTTGGCCTAGACGATAAGGCTCGTGGTTTTTTTCCGAGTAGGATTTTTCCACGTATAAATCTTGCGTCTCTTTCTCTTTGTGGTTTGATTGCTTTTAATTTAGATTAGGATTAATTATTGGTTTAATCACTTGTTGATTGATATTCAATAAAGATCAGATTATTGGGACCTCTGCCTGTGTTAAGATAGAAATCTAAGTTTTTCAAACTTTGACAGAAACTCAAATAAATTTGATAAAAACTCAGATAAATTTGACAGTAACTCAGATGAATTTGATAAAAACTCAGATAAATTTGACAGAAACTCAGCTAAATTTGACATAAACTTAGCTCAATTTGACAAAAAATCAGATAAATTCCCTTCGCTGTAAAGCCTACAACTAAGCTCTTCTCTCTCCTCTCCCTCACCTTTCCTTGCTCTCTATCCAATTCGACGGTCAACGATAAAAGGGCCTTCAATCGCCAATTTCTCTGCATTGCACAGCAGAATACCTCCAGATCTGTTATCTCTCACCCCGGATCTTCCTTCTAGATGAGTTTTTCCTCCGATTGCACTAGTTTTTCGACGACTGCTGCAACAGAGAATAAAGTGGATTTGGATTTCGGGGTTTGCAAACCTGAGAGGAAAGAAGATGCAGCAAGGCGGATTAAATCACAGTGGGCTACTGTAGGAGGATCTGTTGCAGAAAGAAAGTTCTGCCACATCGTCAT